>JAMZAV010007522.1:0-27063 GCA_024449915.1 Sweltsa coloradensis
TTGCAGCCCGGACCGGCGTGGCGTGGAGCTGCCCGCTTGAAGACTGGCTGACGACTGATACGCGGAAGAAAGAAGCACTGAACTGCACAATCTCGCTCACGTCATACACTGTGGCGCAATGATAACTGCGCAGCCTATAACTACAATAATAGTCAAGAGCGCTCTTGCACAATGTAATTTCATGATAATTTAAGTAAAACGTGGATTATTTCTGGGTATTTCGATCATCATAAATAGTATATTACTTTCTGTGTTTCTATAACCTAGAGTTAGGTACCTTTATTTTTAACTGGAGTACGTGCATTACAATGCATTACAAAACAAATAGGTCGGTATTACCTGTAGTGCAGAGAAGGGCGACTGTTTCAGAGGACTCGAGCTGGCCTCGGGGACGGACTGCTTCGGCTTCACAGCCACCTCACCTCGGTATTATGACGTCGCTGCCTCCACATGCTTGCGACTGGGTTGCTAGGCGGGACTAGTGGAAACAGTGGCGGCTTGAACCCCTGAAAACCCCCGGGGCCAACTTTATAGTATTACACCCACCCACCCACGCATGGGCGCCGCAGGAATTTTGGCAGCGGGGCATACATCACAATCTGTACTTTCGTTGGGCAAGCACAGGGGGTTTGGGGGGCAACAATAGCGCCGCAGGCGAAAATTTTGAAAATCAGGTTTTTAGAATGCGTTTGGTGGGTTTTAGAAAAAAGTAGTGGGCTGAATACAATACCAAAATTGTGTAATTTGTGTGCAGTCGATACTCGAAACTAGAAAACCACCAAAAGGAATCTTAAAGGAAACCTTCAAATAATTTACCCCCTTTTTTGTCCTTTAGTCAAAAGCTTCAGATTCCCAACAATGAGGTTGGGCGGTTATTAGTTTTTTTGATTACTGAGATAATATGACTTTACCCCACCTCACATCTTCCTTTTCGCAAGCCTTTTATTGTGACGATAAAAATTCGCATTATTCCATGGAGTGGTATTCTTTTCAAAACTCAAGACGGAACTATTGCAGGTAAAAGACACAATAAGCTACTTATCTCGCAGAAAATTGCCAACCATTAAATTTAACAAACGTTCATCAGTAAAGAAATCGATTGTACAAGTTTAATCATAAATCCAGACATCAAATAAGGGCAAATTAGCACTTCTGCTTGCTCGTGGCCATGGAGGAGGGGGAGGGCAACCGCCCCCCTGCCTCTCCTGCGGGTGCCCATGCACCCACGTGATTGCGACATATTTTTTGCTATAGTGCCCCAAATTAGGCGGCCTAAAACACTTTTTCAGGCGCGCCCTTAAATATGCCGTGGCAAACTAAGCATACCCACCGGCAAGAGCGTCTACAGATATCTTGTCCGGGACGGGCAAAAATCCCAACTTGTACCTTCGCGGAAAAATTAGGGGGTTTGGGGGGCCTGCCCCCCAACAACCGCGCCGCAGGCGAAATTTTTTTATCAGGTTTTTAGAGTGCATTTGTGTGCGTTTTAGAAAAATGTAGTGGGCTAAATGCAAACATCAAAATAATGTAGTTTTTGTGAAGTCGAACTGACATTACCAGGATATTTCGGCGACGTGTGTACCCTTCTCAATTTTTAATATTAATATATATAAAAATGAAACGAATATTCTAATCACAACTATTCCTCAATAATATATGCATATAAATAATAGAGTGGAGTTGATTTACCTGTACATTTATTTTATGTCATCGAAGATAGCAATAGCTGGATAGACTGAAAAGTATTGTCGGACACTTCTTGGTAAGAAAGCTTTAAAAAAATGACGGACCAGACCGGCCAGTGGCGTAAAACTTATCTCATAGTTTTGGCTTTGTCCTTGATTTTTTATTATAATTAATAGGTGCCTTACAATTGTTATTTATATTTTTAGGGGTGTTGTAACTTTCTATTTTTAATGTATTTCATTATTTTAATTCATTTTCTTACCACAGCGCTAACACAAATCAGTGTATTACACTATTTCTTGTGTCTACTTCAGCCTACGCCAGATAGGTTCATTGGATGAGCGAAGCGAAGACTTCAATTTCACCGACCCCCCAAAAAATTTAGCTCGGGTGTTTTTTTTTTTTTTTTTTTTTTTTGTCTGTTTGTTCGCTCTCTACCGGGCAAACGGCAAATGCGATCTTGATGAAAATTTGACAGGACCTTTGAAATCTCTGAACTTAGACTTGCTACGTTTTTTGGGTACAATCGAAGAAATATTTCTCAAGAATATCGTACTTTTACGATTTTTTTCGATTTTTAGTGCGATATTTTCGTGACATTTGGGCCGATTCTGACCAAACGGGTGGGGCTACAACGTTCATATTTCACATGCACATTAAGGTTATGGTGATGTATTGACGTTTGAAAGAAAATTTTAAAAAAGTTAGCCAGAATCTATAGAAATAAAGGTTTTAATTTGAGTTTTTTGAGGTTTTAAATAATAAAACCTTTATTTCTATAGATTCTGGCTAACTTTTTCAACTTTTTCTTTCAAAAGTCAATACATTAGGCCTACCCTTACTTAATGTCCATGTGAAATATGAACGTTGTAGCCCCACCCGTTTGGTCAGAATCCGCCCAAATAGCACGAAAATATAAATTTTAGATCTTTTCACAGCCATTGTATGAAAACTTCACAGGAGATTTATACCTACTCACAGCCTTGTTAAAAACAATCAAAGATCCAAGGAAACCTTTAATGATTGCTTTGTATGGGCCCGTGTTTAATGTTTTATTATTTTAAAATAATATTAACATTTTATATTAAAAAGCTCATCCATCAACGCGACAAAAAAAAAGCGTTTGCGAAGCTTCCTGTACATAAACTTTGGGGTGTAGTTTTCTTGTATTAATTCCCATTACAGTGACACCCTCTTTCGAATTGCCGCGTGTTTTCTTTTATCCTCTCTCATACTTTTCTCAATAATTCTTTCTTTGCCCCCCCCCCCCCCCCCCCCACCCAGGCTATTGGAGCAGCCGCTACCTTGCTCCGTGGGGGTGGGCGCTACCTTGTCCTTGTGCTCGATTGGGGTTTTTAACAAAAATGTTGGCTCAAGAAACCGAAAAAATAGGACTATCAAATGTTAAAAGTTTGGCCAGGGATCTACCCCCTGCGGAAAACCCCATATCCACTGGGCACCACTGGTACTAGTGGTTACAGAAAAAAATTTAGATGCTTGGTGGTACCGCGCTTTTGGGTGACTTTGTTTTTTTTCAGTTATTTGGCACGATCTTTTGAGCGTGCATTTAAAAACCATCACAATTACATTCCCATCTGACACGAGTATTGCTTGTTGGGGAAATTTTCATCATATAGGCATGATACTATTTCTTTAATAGCTCATATTTATGGGAGCAAACACTCAATGATTAATAGCCCACTTACTCACGTCCACATAACGACCCTCCACCCCCCACCACCACCCCCATCTCCCTGACCTGACCACCCACCACCTATTTCTCGCGGGGCCATGGCCCCGAATTTGTATGGTCAGGCCGCCACTGAGTGAAACTACATTCACCTGATGTGATGTGAGTGGTGGGGGGTACTTACAGCCACGAAAACCAGCTCCCTCCAAAAAACGACTAATGAATTGAGAATTTTCCGAGCAGAAAAATAAATTTATTAGGGCTACCAAGAGGTCAACCTCAGTTTCCTTCCATTCAAATAACATTTTTGATTTTGAATGATGAATGAATTTATGTAAAGTTTTTCTCTCGAAAATTTAATTTGTCTTATCTAATAAGAGTGTTGCCTGTAGACGATAAAACATCCATTGTTTTCTCTTGAATCTTATTAATTATAAGGGAGCAAGTGTTTTGTAAAATCTCGTGCATCATTTCAGAATGTTCAGTTATAATAACAGGAGTCATTGAGGCTGGCGCGGAGACGAGTTTAGGCGCTCAGCTTTCTGTTTTTTTTTTTCAGGTAAACGGTTTATAACACCGTTATCAAATTCCACACTAACGTTAATAGAGAATAAATCTATGATATCCAGTATTTATTCCAAAACTAATTAATTGATTCAGGCGCGTCGGCGTAGGAACGTTTTGAAAGTTGGGGGGGGGGGGGGGTGCAAATTTACTAGCAGATTTTGTGGGAGGAAGTTGGGATTTGTGGAGAATCCCAGGGTGACTGTCGATCGAATTGTAAAAGTGTATGTGCATATTTAACTCACGCTAGTTTTGCCCCCCTGCCCCCCCCCCTGGGCCAAACTTGGGGGGGGGGGGGCATTTCCCCCCGCGGTTCATACGAAACTACATTGGTTTTTAATTAAAAAATAGTGAAATCACCGACATTTACTCCATTTTGGTCAACTTCGGGAATTTATTCAAAGTGTATAGATTTTTTTAGATTCAAATTTGCACACTGGACATCAACGTTTAAATCAATGTGAACGCCGCCCAGGTTAATTTGGTTTTATCGTAAGACAAATGGTTTGGTGTGAATTTTCAGAATTGAAATCCATGTTTTTGATTTCCCATTTTTTCCACGTTTTTAACTTATTTTGCAACCAATTGCGGATATTAATATAAAAGTACTTAATTGACATTATTGCAAAATTTGGTAATGATATTACCAAACCGTTCAGCAGAAATCATAAACACCTGAGTGCGCGCATTTGAGTTGGGTCAAGCTCAGCGTCCCCTCTTAAATATCAAACATGGGACTAATAAAAATTAGTTATGTTGTTATTTAGGGAAATTGTAAAATATCAGAAAATTGCGAAGTCCATTTTTGAGCGGACATACACCATAATTTTCGGACCCCCCTTTAAATTTTATTTATTCGTCCTATTTAATAGGATGTTTTGTCTGCAAATGATAAAACAACCATTGAATTCTCTTTAACATTATTAAATTATTATATTGGAGAGAGAGAGAGTATTTTGTAAAATCTCGTGTATTTCAGAATGTTCAGTTATATCAAAAGTATTGGTCGTTTTTTAGTTATGTCGTGTTGCTATTTTTTTGTTCGTTAATGATCAATGAGATATCAGCAGGGAAAATTGTAAATAACATGCAAATTGCGAAACAATTCCAGACCAATTCCATGATTTCGGATCCTCCCGTAAATCTGTTTTTGTCTTATATAATAAGAGTGTTGCCTATATATAATTAAACTTGCGTTGGTTTCGTTGCTATGTTCGTTAAACTGCGAATTGCGAAAGTACATTTTTGACCTAATATATTTAAGCATTCATAATTTCCGTATTTTCGGACACTCCCAAAAATTAAATTATGTTTTTGGATGAGCGAAACGAAGACTTCAATTTCACCGACCCCCCAAAAAATTTAGCTCGGGTGTTTTTTTTTTTTTTTTTTGTGTTTCTGTCGGTTCGCTCTCTACCGGGCAAACGACATAAGCGATCTTGATGAAAATTTGAGGGGACCTTCGAAATC
This sequence comes from Sweltsa coloradensis, assembly GCA_024449915.1. Classification (NCBI taxonomy): domain Eukaryota; kingdom Metazoa; phylum Arthropoda; class Insecta; order Plecoptera; family Chloroperlidae; genus Sweltsa; species Sweltsa coloradensis. The sequence continues at coordinate 5,411 of JAMZAV010007522.1, forward strand.
TCTGAACTTAGGCTTGCTACGTTTTTGGGTACAATCGAAGAAATATGTCTCATGAATATCGTACTTTTACGATTTTTTTCTTATTAGTGCTATATTTTCGTGACATTTGGGCCGATTCTGACCAAACGGGTCAGACAACGTTCATGTTTTACATGGACATTAAGGTTATGGTGATGTAGTACCCTTTGAAAGAAAAAGTTGAAAAAGTTAGCCAGAATCCATAGAAATAAAGGTTTTAATGTAAGTTTTTTGAGTTATTGGATGAGCGAAGCGAAGACTTCAAGTTCACTGACCCCCCAAAATTTAGCTCGGGTGTTTCTTTTTTGTTTTCTTTTTTTCCTTTTTTTTCTTTGTTTGTATTTTTGTCTGTTTGTTCGCTCTCCACCAGGCAAACGGCACATACGATCTTGATGAAAATTTGAGGGGACCTTCGAAATCTCTGAACTTAGACTTGCCACGTTTATGGGTACAATCCAAGAAATATTTCTCATGAATATGGTACTTTTACGTTTTTTTTTTGGATTTTTAGTGCGATATTTTCGTGACATTTGGGCCGATTCTGACCAAACGGGTGAGGCTACAACGTTCATATTTCACATGGGCATTAAGGTTATGGTACCTTTTGAAAGAAAAAGTTGAAAAAGTTAGCCAGAATCCATAGAAATGAAGGTTTTAATATGAGTTTTTTGAGCTGTTTAATAACAATTAATAAGTAACAATAGAAACTTGACAACAATCACCTACAATGCGTTCAAAAAGCAGTTGCAAAAGTAAAGAGATCCCACGCAAACTTAAAACTTACAAATAGCTCATCCATCAACGCGACTAAAAAAATCGTTCGCGAAGCGGCCTAATATAATAACAATTACCAAGTAACAATAGAAACTTGACAACAATCACCTACAATGCGTTCAAAAAGAATCTTGACAACAATCATCTACAAAACGTTCAAAAAGAACTTGCAAAAGTAAAGAGATCCCACGCAAACTAAAAACTTATTGAAAAAGCTCATCCATCAACGCGACTAAAAAAGCGTTCGCGAAGCGGCATAGTTAATTAAAAATCTTTGGGTACAAAATGTATATTCAGTTTGTCACGCTATTATACACTCTTTGAATCAGTTTGAGACAACACTTAATTGCCTAATTAGAAACGCTCAGTTGGACGCGTTGATAAGCGAGCACGTGCTATAGCTAGACCCACATTGCACATTTTTTAAATTTTAAAATTTGCGACGTTCGCTGTCCACAGGGCCATGTTTCCGATATTATTTATTATTGCCAAGGTATTTGGGTAAACCCGTATGTAAATCTTTACTTTGTGGATAAAATCCACCGCCATCTAGAGGACCTTGACTCATTGGGAAAAATATTTAAACTCTTTGGTGACAAATAATAGACTGCTTCCTCGAAAGTATTTTGATTACTTCTAGGTGGCAGTGCATTAGAAACTTCGCGCGTCTTTTCGTTGCCATGGCAACGTTACTTTTGTTATAATGTAATTTCCATCTACACTACTTATCGGATCAAACTAAAATTAACATATTCGTGACCGGACGGACATTCTAAATGATTTGGCTATCTCAGATTTTGTCGCCGGTTAGTTTGAAAAAAAAACTTTCGATTAACTTTAATGTAACTTTTTAACTTTTGAACGATTTTGCCACAAAACTAATGGCATTCAATCGAGAACAAAGCTTGCGGATGGTCAAAATTTCAACTCGATCCGAGCCTCCGTTCGAACGTTATGGCGAGACATACAAACAAAAAAAAAAAAAAAAAACAAACAAAAAAAAAACAAAACGAGTGACAAATTTTTCCGGCAGAGTCAAATGGAAACGCTCGCTTCGCTCGCTTAATTAATATTGGTTAGGTACCAGGAACTATTTCTTTGTATGGGAACATTATAACACTGCGTGCGATCGCTTTTGCCCATCATAAACTAGATTACGGCGTTGACACAGCAGGCAAAATGCTGTGCACCGTAGTCGATACGAGAGAGTTGAGAGAGTCGCCGATAGATGCTGCTAGGTGTATCGTATTGGTCGTTGTAGTAACGTGGGGTCCGTGCCTAAATAGAAATGTCGACACTTTGCCATGATTGGATGAGCGTAGCGAGCGAAGCGAAAACTTCAATTTCACTGACCCCTCAAAAAATTTAGCTCCAATGTTTTTATGTATTTTTTATTTTTTTATTTTTTTTCTGTCTGTATGTTCGCACGATTCCGGGCAAACGGCATATGCGATCTTGATGAAATTTTGAGGGGACCATCGAAATCTCTGAACTTAAACGTGCCACGTTTTTGGGTACAATCGAAGAAATATTTCTCATGAATATCGTACTTTTCAATTTTTTCGATTTTTAGTGCGATATTTTGGTGACATTTGGGCCGATTTTGACCAAACGGGTGGGGCTAGAACGTTCATATTTTACATGTACATTATGGTTTTAGTGATGTATTGCTTTTTGAAAGAAAAAAATGAAAACATTATCCAGAAACCATATAAATAAAGGTTTTAAATTAAGTTTTTGCGGTATTTAATAACAATTAACAAGTAACAATAGAAACTTGACAACAATCAAGTTACAATGCGTTCAAAAAGCACTTGATAAGTACAGAGATCCAACGCAAACTAAAAACTTACAAAAAAGCGTTTTTGTAAGTTTTTAGTTTGCGTGGGATCTTTTTACTTATCAAGTGCTTTTTGAACGCATTGTAGGCGATTGTTGTCAAGTTTCTATTGTTACTTGTGAATTGTAATTCAATACCTAAAAAAAAACTTAATTTAAAACCTTTATTTATATGGTTTCTGGATAATGTTTTCAACTTTTTCTTTCAAAAAGCAATACATCACTATAACCTTAATGTCCATGTGAAATATTAACGTTCTAGCCCATCCCGTTTGGTCAGAATCGGCCCAAATGTCACGAAAATATCACACCAAAAATCGAAAAAAATCGTAAAAGTACGATATTCATAAAAAATATTTCTTCGATTGTACCCAAAAACGTGGCACGTCTAAGTTCAGAGATTTCAAAGGTCCCCTCAAAATTTCATCAAGATCGCATATGCCGTTTGCCCGGAATCGTGCGAACAAACATACAGAAAAACAAACAAACAAACAAAAAAACATTGGAGCTAAATTTTTTGAGGGGTCAGTGAAATTGAAGTTTTCGCGTCGCTCGCTACGCTCGCTACGCTCATTTATTGGAGATCTTATGGCGTTTTCCATTGGCATGCACTCGGCGAGTGCAGAGATGTCATTGTTGTCAACCTCCACTTGAATAATATTACAAAATTAAAAAAATGAAAAGACAAGTGGCAATTCAGTGCGCAGTAGGGCGCACTAGTGCGACCTGAGTGCGGCCAATGGAAAAAAGCCATTAGGTTCGACAAACAAGGCAGTTGTTTTAAAACTTTACTGGGCAACGAGGCCTTACTGCGTTAAGGCTATTCGACCGCGTTTTCTATTTTCCCAATTATGCTCCCAAGTCAAAATCAAGTGAATGACTTTGAAACCTGGCTTTTTTAGAAAATCAAAACTTTTTTTTCAAATTTTTCTGATCGGGCACACGGCTAATATCGCCACTTCAAAATAATTTCAAACTTCAATTCGCCCAAGCACACCATTCAACGTAGGTAGTTGTGTTTTTGTGACATTATTATTTTCAACTGGTTTTCTAGAGGCTGACTTGAGAGATTTTTTTAAAAACAATTGTCTTTCCTGCGAATTTTTTCGTTTGGCGGTACACGCGGTCGAATAGCCTTCACTCCCCCCTTAAGAATAATTATAATTCGTTCTTAATAATAGATACAAAGCTCTTAGACCAGGATAATATATTTTAAATAAAAAATACCACACGAACAAAAACCATGGTCATAAATTATAAAATCACTTCCCAAAAAGTGAGTACATGTTTTAGAGCGTCTGCTCTCTTTCTCTGCAGTCGCGAGGGAACAAATTGTGTTTTGTATCACACCGCCAACATCGTATCGATTAGCTTGAATGGCTTCGTACTGTAAATGTAAACCCTTTTGTTTATATGTAGTCGTCAATTAATATAACAGTTACTTTCACCATTTTTCAAGTGAGTATATCTCGTTTTCAGGTCCAGTGCATTTTCTCTTTTAATTTGCCAGTGCCAGCACTAAATAGCGCAGATCAAACGGATGTGCAGATATATTTATGATTTCCTGTTCTTCTAAGTAATAAACTATTAAAAATATATTAAGGCAATTAATAATAATAGAAGTGTGCACTAACGATTTGGTTGGTTTTAATTTGAGAAGCATTAAAGCTCATGTGGTAATACAGTTTGGTCAAACCAGACTGTGTTCCTACTCTGTATTCAGGTACTAACATTTTCCGTACACTCAACAGGAAGCAGTCTGATAAAATTTCTGGGAGTGAACACTTAATTGGTATTTAATTACTTCGAAATTAAAACTTGATCGACAAATATTGAAATTGTGGTTATCTATTGTCCCTATTTCGCAGATCTTTCTATAACGTTGGTAAACGACACAAAAGGTGTTGTTCCTCATACGCCCAGAAAAATATTCTTGTAGCTCTATGCAGTAGAAATAAATTATCATGATCATTAATTATTTTACTCATTATCGCGCTCATTTTTGTTTGTTGACAATTTATACACTATTTTAGGAGCTTCAATTTGCAATAGGCAATTGTCAATAATACACTTTTTCTAGTTTATTGAGTACAAGATGTAACTTATACAATATTTTGAGTCTTTGACATTCCAGTGCTTCAAAGATAGTAAAAAAATTCCGCTGTCATTAATACTAAAATAAAATATGTTGAGGCGACGGCAATTTTTTTTGCATGGAGAGACGTGGCATTTTGCAACCTCTTGCAGAGTTCGAAGTGGAAATAAAAAGGAGGCGGGCTGGTATTGGCATTGAGGTATTGAAAGTTGGAGCGAAACACTTTCGTTTCGTGGGAAAGGGATAAAGCTCGGGGGGGTTTGGATGGGGTGGGTGGGGGGTGGGGGGGCGAAGTCCGTAAACAATAGCAAAGCAGACGAAAAATAAAAAATGATGTTTTTAGGGTGTGTTTTTAAAAAAGTAGTGAGCTGAATGCAATACCGTACCGAAATAATGTAATTTTAAATGAAGTAGAAACTATACAACCAACAAAAACAATTCGAATAGCTTAACTTTATTAATAGTCCAGGGGATGGCAAGTGCTCTCTCCCGTTTGTCCCCACCCATATGGCGATGCCCTTGATTGATTCATTCGCAATGGTACATTTTTGCTAAACATAATTTAAAATCCACGCGAATAGTGTGAAATCGACAAATTCAATTTTTGTTATATACTGTATAATAAGTGAATTTGCAGGCGTTGTTCCCAGTGGGAACTTCCCACGACAACGTTGTTTTGAGAGAAGTTCTTAATTTTTTTAGGAATGCCATATTAGGCTATGCTATAAATAAAGCAATTCGTCGAAAGTTTATTTGTTGCCGTACGATATGTATAAATGATCCTTATTAGATTTAGTACATTACATACATACATACAGTACATACAGTACATTAACTACATTTCTTAGTTAACACTAATAAATAGTTACTCCATAACAGGTGTGCTTATAATCAATCCAAAAAAGTTTTGTGTGCCTCGAGATGTGAAAACGCGGTTGAACCAAAGACTTGTGCTGCAATCGTGCGAGCAAAATACAATATTATTCAATATTATATCTTTAGACACGAGAGTGATGTTGAATATAGGTTTATTATTATTATTTTCGTTTGTATAAAGAGCTTTTCTGCACACATTCTTTCCTACTTCTATAAATCATGTTCGATTCATAATTTTTACAGCACGTCCACCCATTCCATTAGCCACACATTTTGAATCTGGCGACAAAAGAGGCGATAAAATGTGTATCAACGAAGTACGAACGCAGGTAAGGTGTGGGCTGGTCCATAACCATACGTGTCACGGTTTTCGGATTCTACAGATCTCGCAAATATCTTCTCCAGCGACACCCACATATTTCAACATCACCTGTGACTTACTCAATTTTTTGTGCACCTGACCTTGAAGTATTTACGAAAGAATAGCTCAGTTTCATTGACAAACCTTTCTCAAAATTTCGTTTTCGTTGAATGCAGGTGAGATACCTGTAGAATTCCCCAGCACCTGTTCTGAACAAGAATGAGGTTTTTTACCAGAAGTTACGTAGATGAATAGGCACGAGCTCTATAAACGGTGTCGGGTTGAAAGATCATCTCGGCTAGTGTCCAGTCCACTACAATGGACATTCCTCTCGCCAAGAATGCGTGTGTGTTTGTGTGTGTGTGTGTGTGTGTGTGTGAGAGAGAGGTGGGGTGGAGAGTGGTGATGGTGCAGGTAGTCGTGGTTGCTGTTTGCACATTATTGTGCCACGCAATGCACGGGACGGAAGAATAAAATAGAAAAAAAATATTTGGATGAGCGAAGCGAAGACTTGAATTTCACCGACCCCCAAAAAATTTAGCTCGGGTGTTTGTTTGTTTGTTTGTTTGTTTTTTTTTTTTTTTGTCTGTTTGTTCGCTCTCTACCGGGCAAACGGCATATCCGATCTTGATGAAAATTTGAGGGGACCTTCGAAATCCCTGAACTTAGAGGTGTATTGTTTTTGGGTACAATCGAAGAAATATTTCTCATGAATATCGTACTTTTACGATTTTTTTTAATTTTTAGTGCGATATTTTCGTGCCATTTGGGCCAATTCTGACCAAACGGGTGGGGCTACAACGTTCATATTATACATGGACATTAAGGTTATGGTGATGTAGTACATTTTGAAAGAAAAAGCTAAAAAAGTTAGCCAGAATCCATAGAAATAAAGCTTTTAATATAAGTTTTTTACGGTAAATAATAACAATTGACAAGTAACAATAGAAACTTGACAACAATCACCTACAATGCATAGGCAGCAAAGCAAAGCACTTGCAAAAGTAAAGATATCCCACGCAAACCAAAAACTTAAAAGAAGCTCATCCATCAACGCGGCGGGACTTTAGCGTTTTCCTAGTTACTTGAGCATTTTTGGATGAGCAAAGCGAAGACTTCAATTTCACTGACCCCCCAAAAAAATTTGCTCGGGTATTTTTTTGTTTTTTGTTTTCTTTTCTGTCTGTTTGTTCGCTCTCTACCGGGCAAACGGCATATCCGATCTTGATGAAAATTGGAGGGGACCTTCGAAATCTCTGAACTTAGAGGTGTATTGTTTTTGGGTACAATCGAAGAAATATTTCTCATGAATATCGTACTTTTACGATTTTTTTCGATTTTTAGTGCGATATTTTCGTGCCATTTGGGCCAATTCTGACCAAACGGGTGGGGCTACAACGTTCATATTATACATGTACATTAAGGTTATGATGACAGTGATGATGATGTAGTACCTTTTGAAAGAAAAAGTTGAAAAAGTTAGCCAGAATCCATAGAAATAAAGCTTTTAATATAAGTTTTTACGGTAAATAATACCAATTGACAAGTAACAATAGAAACTTGACAACAATCACCTACAATGCGTAGGCAGCAAAACAAAGCACTTGCAAAAGTAAAGATATCCCACGCAAACTAAAAACTTAAAAAAGCTCATCCATCAACGCGGCGGGACTTTAGCGTTTTCCTAGTACCAGTAATTTTAACACAACTAATGCGATTCAAATCAAACGAGACTGTACAACAGACAAAAACAAATACCAACAATTTAAACTAAATTTAGTAAATTTTGGATCCGACAAAATGCAGGCTCGACCACCCGTCATTTAATTGAGACACATCTCAATTTTCTGTCATTGTTCACACACACACACATCAATATAATAATAATTACATTAATTTTGTGTTAATTTTATTTTGTATCAATTGTATACGTGTAGTTATTACTGAGACCTGACTGAAAAAAAATGTTCCATATACAGTCAGCGAAAGTGGGCTTTGCAAAATAAAAGTGTGTATTTTTCATTATTATTTCGTCCGTCCGTCTCTGCGTGTGTCACGTCTCACGATAAAAGCAGAACTTGACCTCCGATTGAAAGGTGATTCATTTATTGAAATTATGCTGATACATGATGTTTTTGGCGCGACTAGTCAGACACAAACTTCGTGATATTTCCACCAACGACGATATTTCAACGTTAGAACAAAACGTTTTATTTTGGTATCCCTCTTCGACATTGGGTAGGTCTACTCCCGTAAACCTTGTTACATTATCAACACTTTTCTCTCATACCTTCAGAATCATTCCATTCCATCTCTTCTCGATGCAATTCCTTCTACCCATCTTGCATCTTTTCAAACTTCAAACATGATTGTTATTGTGTTGTTTTTTCTCTCCTCTAGCACTATACCGTAATCTTTGCCTACCAGCCTCTCTCTCTCTCTCTCTCTCAATCGAACTCGAACCCAATCAATCACACTAATCTCCATACGCACATGAGTGCGACGCTATTAGTTGATGAATGAAATGGGAGAAGGATATGAAAGACGAGCACAACATATTGAACTCATGATTTCTACGCCCTGTTTTTCCGCTCAACCAAAGCGTGCCGGTATCGATATAATTAAGAAATGAACTACTACAAATATTATTTTCTTATTTTTCATTATGCATTTCGGTTTGATACAATCAGTTTTTTTTAAACTAGCAGTTCTTGCTTTTGATTTTCTTAATGTGATTTTCCTATAACCCCAAGTACAACAATACATAAATATGAATAAATATTACTATCATTCGCGACCCGTCACTCAATGAAAAACCCACAAGATTAAAAATAATGAAAGCAGTTATGAAATGGATTTGAGCAGGTAATGTTGAGGCCAAGTCTAAAATAGGACAATTCCCAGTAACTCAAGTTTTCATTTCTTCATAAATAAAATATAATAAAGTTCCACATTATTCGTAAACTGCCACGGATAACTTCCATTTCCCACTAACTAACTTTTGGGAGTAAAAGGAAGAGAATGCCCCATATTTGAGTCAATTCTTGCATTCGTCCCGAGACTGAGGAAGACTGGAAAACTCCTTCAATCATGCGGAATGTCCAGTGGCTGGTATCGATCCGACGACCTCGAGTTAGAGTGTCGCGCGTGATGTGTTTATCGGTAACAAGAATCATGTTTTACTTTCTAATATCGCCTACCTATACCGCTGTTTTCTGTTCTTCCACATTTCTTTCAAAACTCATGCTCATCATCCTACATAACATTTGTCATCTAGTATTTATCATTTATTTTAATAAACATGCTATGGGACTACTGCATTTAGGCCTAATTGTATTATTGGATGAGCGTAGCGAGCGTAGCGAGCGAAGCGAAGATTCCATTTCACTACACTGGAGAAAAAAATCCGAAATGTTTTTTTTTTTTTCTTTTTTTTTTTTTTCTGTATTTTTGTGTGTCTGTTAACACGATTCCGGCTAAACCGATACTCCAATTGCGATGAAATTTTATGGAGGCCTTCGAAATCTCTGAACGAAGAACTGCCACGTTTTTGAGCGCAATCGAAAAATTATTTCTCATGAAAATCGCAATTTTACGATTTTTTTCGATTTTTAAAAAATTTCTTCAGTTTATAACGCCTACATGCTTTGTCCGATTTTATTGATTTTTTGACAGAACCTTAATTTCATGAATTTAGGTATTCGTGTGAAAATTGAGCGCAATCAAAAAACTATTTCTCATGAAAATCGAAATTTTACGTTTTTTTTCTTTTTTAAAACAATTCTTTGACTTATAACACCTACATGCTTTATCCTATTGTAATAATTTTTTCACAGAACCTTAATTTTATAAATTCATATATTTGTGTAAAATTTGTGCGCAATCAAATAATTATTTCTTATGAAAATTTCAATATTACGATTTTTTCCTTTTTTAAATTACAATTAATTAAAAAAATTTAAAATTTAAGTTAATTTTTCATTTAATTTAATTTAAATTTAAAAAAAAAATCTTCAACTTAGTAATGATTTTTCACAGAACAACTGAAAATCCGCATAACACATGGCAGCTCAATGCACCAATTACGCTCATCCAACAACGCGGCGGGACTTAAGCGTTTTCCTAGTAATAATTACATACACGTGGCGTTGATGAAGTGTGGCAAGCAATATTCCATTCGCTTTTGTTTCGCTGATTGTCATCTTGCCCGATACCATTGGTTTCGTGGAAATTAAAGCTTTGCATGGTTGGTGGGACGAACGTATTGCTTTTAATACGTGTAATACGGCTTGCATTTTGGGGGGTTAATATTAGTTAAGCGATTTATCGATTTACACTCTTACAACCACCATTTTATTCCAATAACAACAATTTGAAATTTACCGTTTGTCGACCAAAGCATTCGTAATAATTGAATTCGAATGGAGGGCTTCATACGATTTGTTATATGCTCGAAGGTCACAGTCTACATTAATATTAATACGGTAGAGTCTTATTCATACTATACACTTCTAAAGGTGTAAACAATCTTGTGACCCCATCTCCCAAGCGCCTGTCTTCTCCATCGAAGCATAAAGAGTGCTTATTACTATACAAATGTAGATGTGTTTATAGTTTATACACCAACAAAGATCAAGTCGAAATGCAATAAATTTTGTTCTTTTTTATTTAATTTTACTTTAACATATTTTGAGACAACATTTTCTATGTGCATGTACGTAATCAAACATCTCGTATTTGACGCCGTGGGATATGAATATCAACTCAAGGGAGGAAGATACAGGTGGGCAGAGAAACGAATCCACTCATTTTTCATCGGTAATTTATGTGCTATAGTAGAATTTTAAGCCAGTCAATGAGCACAACAAGAGAATGCCGCTGAGTTCCGGCATCGGAATGAACACCCTGGAACTTGATATCACCTCGGATACAACCTGGGATATCACGTCTACAGATGGAGGACCGGGTGTTTTAATGACCCGAGACAAAAACGCATCTCGGGTTTGTTGATGAATGAAATGAACACTGAACACATTGATGATCCGCTCACCTCGCGGCCTGGCACACCGACCAGAGTCTCCTTGATACAGCGAGCGTGAGACTGAGAGAGCTCGGACAGAGGACCAAACCGTCGTCGTAGGCGCGTATATAGGAACATTTTGAAAGATGAGGGGTGCAAGTTTATCAGCAGAGTTTGTGGGAGGAAGATGGGGTCTGCCGCCGGAGGCCCCAAAAAATTCAACATATATACTAGGAAAACGCTAAAGTCCCGTCGCGTTGATGGATGAGCGTTTTTGTAAGGTTTTAGTTTGCGTGGGATCTCTTTACTTATCAAGTGCTTTTTGAACGCATTGTAGGTGATTGTTGTCAAGTTTCTATTGTAAGTTGTTAATTGTTATTAAATACGTCAAAAAAACTTAATTTAAAACCTTTATTTATATGGTTTCTGGATAATGTTTTCAACTTTTTCTTTCAAAAAGCAATACATCACCTTAATGTCCGTGTGAAATATGAACGTTCTAGCCTCACCCGTTTGGTCAGAATCGACCCAAATGTCACGAAAATATCGCACTAAAAATCGAAAAAAAATCGTAAAAGTACGATATTCATGAGAAATATTTCTTCGATTGTACCCAAAAACGTGGCACGTCTAAGTTCAGAGATTTCGAAGGTCCCCTCAAAATTTCATCAAGATCGCATATGCCGTTTGCCCGGAATCGTGCGAACAAACAGACAGAAAAACAAACAAACAAACAAAAAAAAACAAAAAAAAAAAAAAACATTGGAGCTAAATTCTTTGAGGGGTCAGTGAAATTGAAGTTTTCGCTTCGCTCGCTACGCTCATCCAACTACAGTTATTTCGTCATGTTTTAACTGCACTCATACTGTGTAAAGTGTAAACGATGTTTTACAGCAACTATCTGCGATCTAAAAACCTAAAAAATGAACGTAGAGTGGTCCATTTTAGTAAATTAAAACTTAATTTATGATGTAATGACGAAGCATACGCTACAGACAAACATATTCGTTTTACCAATTAAGGTGACTGTCAAATTGTATAAGTGTATGTGCATATTTACTGCGGAAATTCTGGGATTAATCCTCCCCTGGGCCAAAGTTGGGGGGGGAGAGGCATTTCCCCCTGCTCTCCCCGGTTCCTACGCCACTGGAACTGACACAAGTTCGTCAACGATCTTTCTATTTGTCATCGCTGCTGAAACTGGCGTGTTTTAGTTAGCAGAAGTTGGTGTTTCCTGATGCTTCTTCGCTGAAAAGTCACAATCGTATAATGTGGTAATTTTTCTATCTTCAGGTGTCTACTTCGTACTTAGAAATGAGGACAACAGTGTGAAGGGGAATGTCCAAGGGCTTCAGCACAGATAATAGACTACACTACGTGGGATATTATCTGTGGCTTCAGGATTGTTGATTGTTGCTTCCAAAGCTGGGACTTTGTCACGAGCGTTACGCGTCTCAACGTATGGTGTACAGTCATATGGTTTTAAACTAGGCCGCTTTGCGAACGCTTTTTCTAGTCGCGTTGATGGATGAGCTTTTTCTAAAAAAGAAATCTGTCCAATGATTACGTTTCTAAGTGGGATCTCATTTCAATAGTTATGACTTGATATTAGTTGTTAATTATACACCTTTAAAAGGCTTATATTAAAACCTTTATTTCTATGAATTTTGACCTACTTTTTCAACTTTTTCTTTCAAAAGGCACTACATCACCATAATCTTAATGTCAATGTAAAATATGAACGTTGTATCCCCACTCGTTTGCTCATAATCGGCCCAAATATGAAATATCACGAAAATATCGTATTAAAACCCGGGAAAAAATCGTAAAAGTACGATTTCTATTAGAAATATTTCTTCAAATCTCTCGTAAATCATTTCATGAATAATTTCAGTGATTTTAAAGTTTCCATAAAGTTTCATCAAGATCGGAGTAGGCGTTTGCCAAATATCACGAAAATATCTCATTAAAAATCGAAAAAATTCGTAAAAGTACGATAATCATAAGAAATATTAGATCGATTATACCCAAAAACGTGCCAAATCTAAGTTCAAAGATTTCAAATGTCCCCTCAAATTTTCATTAAGATCGCATATGCCGTTTGCCCGGTAGAGTGCGAACAAACAGACAAAAAAACAAACAATAAACAAAACACCCGAGCTATTTTTCTTGAGGTAACGTAAGTGAAATTGAAGTCTTCACTTTGCTCACCCAAATATATTCAGTCATGATTACGTTCTTCTGTAATCATGAAGCTTACTTTATTAAATTTGTTTGTAATGAGTTGCCGATTCATCCAAGGGTACCTATATATCTTTATATTTCAATATAGTGGCATGATATAGCTCTGATACCCGCAGTTGTATATACGTGGCTGTACCATGTTACTTCAATTCATCAAGGCATTGGTGTTATTTCGCATTTTTGGGACACGATTGCTTGATACGGACTTTTTAAAATGAGTCAATACTTGGCAGACCCAAACATAAATATTTTTTAGACAAATGCTAGAAATCTCCACTTGTGTAGCAAATAAGTTAATGAATTTAACAAAATATAAGGCGATTTGCTTCACTTTTTTTTTTTACTTTTCCCAAATTTGTTCATTTGTGCACAAAATATAAGACGATTTGCTTCACTTTTTTTTTTACTTTTAATAAATTAGTTCATTTGCGCACTTAAAAAAACAGCATCCACCAGCTGTTGGTTATTTGGACGACAAACATTGTTATTATGAGAATCATTCACAAAAATCATTAAACGAATTTAGAATTATATATAAGTTAGCATATACACGAATTCTTCTTCGCGTATACGTGAAGTGATCTTTAAGCTTGGCACCCATAAATTATTAATGCGTACACATTTTAATTATCGTTTAAGTTTCACGTCACATCATTCACAATGTGTCCGCTGCGTCTTGGTGAGCCCGCGTCTTAGCAAGAATCTCACATCACATACCTTGCTTTATATCAATCTCCGATGATCCCACCATCTTATGTGCTCGCATGCACCGTCGTGATGTCACCTTACCGAGCGACAAGTTTTATTCTCATACTCATAACAGAGATTGAATAGGCGAGGGAAAAAACATCAAGATTTCCTTTGGGGTTCTTTCTATAGCCTTGAATGTGGATCGTGTTGGATAAAGTGTCGGTTGGTGTACACCCAGCCTCACATGGAACAAGTGCGGGCTTATCCTCTTCTTTCTGTCGACCCGCGACGAATGAACAAATATTTATATTTTTAGGGACTCGAAATTCTTGGTATGTTTGTTCGATAGTGTTATTTTCACGCGTTCTCCTATAGCTTTGTGATAACTTCGACTGGAAGATGTTGATTTTAAGGCTCATCCTCCCTTATCTCGTCTGGAGTATCTTCGTATTTACTTCGTAGTTCTTGTGCATCTCTATCCATCGAGGTGGCTGTATTAGCTGCATGCATGGCGTTGAATCCGTTGAATTGTACGATGGTGAATTCAGTTTTCAACAGTTTGGGAATCATTCTGAGTTTTAACTCTTGACCCACACAATAACTTGTCATTTTACTAAACTAAACTATTACCAGACTAAACGCTAAAGAGGGTTTTTAACTCGGAATAGCCTAAGAGTCGGCCAAAAGCAGGCCAGTCTAAGATGGGTCCGAACTGATGTAGGTCTACATTATTTTGGGTTTGAGTTTCCGCTATAGGTAACTGTATTACTGATCCAAGTTACCACAAAATACAGTACCATATTTGTTACCACCACGGCACCACGCCGTAAATGGTAAATGTAGCACATCGGGGTTGTGGTAAACAAACACATCCTCCTATCCAATCGAGACTCCCTCAACGTACGAAGTTTGCTAATGGTTCTTTAACTAGGCTATCTCATAGTAAAACCTCGCCTGTATGACTCACACATATTGCCTGCCTACATTAGCGTTTTGGCTATCAATTATTTCCGTGCCTAATGGAGCATTTGTTTCCACAAGTTTCCTTTTTTTCTGCATCCACCCGATTGTTGACCGCGCCATGCACTTGAACGACATCATAAGGTCTGCCACCCTCCGACCACACCTGCGGCGTGCCGTCAGGTCAAGGGGTCGATCACATGATACCGTGCTAGAGCATCGAACCAACAGACGTGTCACAGCGATTATTTATAGGTTATAAAGCTTCAAACTGGATTTATCCTGTCTTAACCTTTATAGGTTACTGGTAAGTATACTTACTACTTATTTTCAAAATCTACACAATTAAATCTACCAGTTTTCCATCCTTTTAACCCGGGTAAAAAGCTGCCTTATTTTGTTCTGAATTAATAGAATTTTTCCGTTTTCAATTCTAATGATTAGAAGAATTTTTGTAATGGTTCAAAAAACAAATTGTGTATCAAAACACAAAAATACACACATTTCCGGGATGTCCCGGATATTTTGTTTGCCTGTAGTAGATTCAATTTGAATGTGTAAAAAAAATGGAAAAAAGGAAAAATTGCAAAAAAAATCTAATTTTTGAAAATAAAATAAAATTTTGGATTTTTTTTCAAATTTGATGTCAATTTGGAATCCAAAATCAGCATTTTATTCCTAGAAGATCAAGGGAAAAAATAAAAAAAAATCCAAAATTCTTTAAAAAAATCATGAATTTCAAATTGCAAAGGTAGAAAGCAAAATTTTGGGTCCCACCTTTTTGCCCTATAAAGGGTTAATCAACGGTGTGCCAAAACATTTGACGTTAACCTAGGTACTGACAGAACAATAAAAAAATACGTGAGGTAGTGTAAAAATAATAATATACCTTGCTCCTATAGAATACAAATTATAATACGTTTATCATGCATATCAATCTTGGATTTAGGGATCATAAAATATGTACCAGCATCTTGAATGCTTTGTGTACATCTATCCTCTTGAAATGACTCGTACTTTCGTATAGCCATTACATGTTTAAGTGTTTCAAGCACAACTGTATTAATTGTACGTCAGTTTCGACAGGTAACTAAAACTAAAAGTCATAAAGGTACCAAAATCAACATTATTTATTTCTACATTTTTTGAACACCTCTGTTCAAAACTGATAACTTGATTATAATTAGTTTACTTTTTTTTTTACAATTATGTTCTAAAGATCCAAATTTTCTAAATACTTTCATTTATAAAATGAGTTCCTATATGACTCATAATAGTACATAGGCCTTTTTGGATGGTGAAGATCCATTCATTCGTTTACCATCGACATCTTTTGGCGACTCGTCTTCATCGTCTCGATAAACCTCGACCAACGTACGCGAGATCCTCGCCCAATCCTCACTGTCCTCCCCTTACTACGAGGAAACTGTAACTGTTTCTGAACTATACGGGTTAGTGACCACGAAACCCAATTACCCTTTAAATATTTAAAGCATGAAAAAATAATGCATATAAACAAAGGAGAATGCAGTGAAGCGTACACAATGCCTCTATCAAATCTTCCTTCCATCAGCCATTAAGCCACCTTCAGTCACCTTACTATGTCGTCGACGCCCTTTGGGCCTACCTGTTACTGCGCATCCTACATAGGCGTCTTCAGAAACCCACACAATGGAGAGATCGAGCTCTTGGTGGATCCCTGCCCGAGTGGATATTACCCTCATTACTGATTCCCAGGACGTTTGCTACTGGTTATGGGTTCCCATCATCTTCTGGCGACGCCCTGGTACACCGTCTAAACCTCTTATAGTGTCGGCACTCCTCATTGTCAGTCTTCTAGTACTGATCCCTTTCCAGACCAGGATCCTTTGGGTGGTAGGCCTACCAGAGTTCCCATAAACCTCTTATTAAACGCAATGTTAATTGATTGCAACTAATTCTAATAAAATAACATTTATGACATGTGTGTCAAAACAAGACATGTTTACCATAATTGCTAAGGAAATAATCACACCCAGACCACCGAATTTTAAAATAATTTACAAAATATATTTTTAAAGAACAAACTTCATCCATAGTAATTTCATTCATTCATCACTCTTATTCCACGAAAACAATTATTTCTGCCTAAACTGGACAAGTCTAATATAGATAAACATAGTGCCTACATTAAGAAAATGTAAACTAAAATTAACAATGTTCTAACATGGATAGGCCTATCTGGTTTTGTTTAAAATCCAAACTTTTAAAGGGCACCTTTATAATATTATGATATCATGTTTATTTTTGTAAAACCGATACATTTTTATTGATTTAGCAATAAACTATAATACATAATAATAAACTATTACTTAAATTTAAAAATTAATTAACATGTCTAATTTCTAAACTCACTTCCACAATTTGGGTTCTCGGTCTATGGGCGATCCCCCCTTGAAAATCAGTACCGCTATTCCTCCCCATTATCCCACAAACAGTGTTGAGTTGAGCGTGTCCCAAATCAGAGTGTTCCTTGCGTACATCAGGCATACGGGCAATAAACCCCATTGCCTTCGTCCATAACATCGTTGTTTATGTCCATCCACCCTCCTCCACTCCATATCTGCGACGAGGTAACAATCACTTGTATCATACGTGATTTGAGTTCAACTCTTCGTCAGGATAATCTTTAGAAAGTCATTGTATGAGAAGCAAAAGCAGACTGGGTTTCACGGGGAGGGAAGGCGCGACATGGCACAGAGTTGGCTAGGTGGGATATCATATTTGGCTCCAAATGACTTATAAGTTAATAATTTTCTTTTTCTTTTGTATATCGTCCCACCCCCTCCCCCTTTATATTTTCTTTTGAATATCGTCCCACCCCCTCCCCCCTTTATATTAATTACCTAATCATGAGTGGGGTTATCAAATCAGTACATGGAAAAGTGAATTGTATTTATCTTCATTCTCGCAGTGGAAAAATAAATAATTGTACTGACTTCATTCGCAAGTATTAACGTAGGTCAATGACTTTGGAATAGTTGTGTTGTAACAAGTTACAGGTAAAACCAAACGTCTTTGGGAAGTATAAACGGCCGGATGAAACTGGGATGGACGGACGGATAGCGAAGAGCATATTTTGATAGTCGAGAAACTACATACATAGCGTTATGCGCTGAGTATATTAGTTTCCCTTCTCTACGATACGTTGACTGATGCATCAGTAGATCGAGTGCTCAGCTAGTCTGCCATGGTTCTTCTCTACGATACGTTGACTGATGCATCAGTAGATCGAGTGCTCAGCTAGTCTGCCATGGTTCTTCTCTACGATACGTTGACGATGCATCAGTAGATCGAGTGCTCAGCTAGTCTGCCATGGTTCTTCTCTACGATACGTTGACAGATGCATCAGTAGATCGATGTGCTCAGCTAGTCTGCCATGGTTCTTCTCTACGATACGTTGACTGATGCATCAGTAGATCGAGTGCTCAGCTAGTCTGCCATGGTTCCACTCTGCAATCACTACTATTGCCATGCTACTCTGCTAAGGTAGCGATCAATCCAAATCAAATTTAAAACGTGTTATTATATCGTGCAGTTCCATAAACTTGAACACTCGCCAGTCGCCACTACTTTCACGTCAATATCAGTATATTACAGGATTGATAATCTACAACAATAATTTATACACGCCCCCTATAAAATCGTTATAGTTTAGCAGCGCATAGCTAGCCTTGTCTCATTTTTAAGATCTTATAAATCAAAGCCAAGGATGAAGGTTGAACGACGCATATTTGCAAAGCGCTCGAGCTGAGTGTGCGTGTTCACTGCTTAGTAAAATGTTAATATTGTGATCGTTGGAAGCCGAATCAATAAAACTGATGCTTTGACAATCATAAATATTATGGGGAAAGAAAACTAATGAGAAATTATCTATAATTCTGGTTATGAATTAGGAACGAAATGTGTGGTAAAACGTTCTCATGAACCACCCCTGAGTCATTCCCGGTGGCTCGAGGGGTTTAAGGCGTATTGTATACTTACGAAGAAGCTTGTATTGTAACGAGAATTGACATGGGTTTAATTTCGTACATCGCATGGGTTTCTAACTGTTTGTCATCTGTATCACCTCTCACCGTCTCGAATGTCAACTATTGAAGTAGCTAAACAAATCAAGTCATCAAAACTATACGAAAAGAAACGAATACAATACAATACTACGGTTACAATATTGCATGGTTAAAAATGCCTGGGTTACCTATTTTTTTCATGCAGTTATGGTATTTTTATAACTTCTAATTTAGTTTCCGAGGATATGTTCCTGTAACATAGACTATACATGTGTTATACTACAAGAAGACAACAATTACTTGTGGCTATATATAACTCATAATTTTGTTCACACGTTTTATATTTAAAAAAGTGAACCGAAATAACAATCCCATTCATGTGGATGTGGGTGAATATTGTTTTCACTGCATCGGATTGGGAACATGCCATGGTCCAGATATTAGTTCACGTCGCCTGGTGGGTCCCTGTGATCAACGCCCGAGAGCGGAGGCATGCAGCCGTTTAGTTGCTCCTCCACTTAGCAAATTCTCCGAGTGCTAGTTGGTTATTTGTCGACGTGATGGCAGGTTTACGCTGGTTGATTGAAAGTGACTATCGTAATTAGTGACGTGACCTCATCATTTCTCGTCGAACTATTTGCTGCGGTCGTGTCTTGTCCCACCCACAACACCTACAAACATTAGCGGATCGAGACCTAGACCTAGGTCATCTCTAGGCCTACTTCACACGGACAACGCTTTGTCTTCGTCACGTGGTCATGGCCATAATCAACAACAACATCTCGGCCTTCATCTTGAACTTGATTCTTGAACATCGGCAACTGACTCAACGAAATATCGGGTATACCGTATACTAATTACCAGCCTAATATAGTTCTCAAATTGATTATTGTCAACTATATTCTATCCGATTTGAAATTTGATGTAAAATACACGTGTATTGAAACATGTTATGTTACGTTATTACATATTTTATCAAACGAGTCGACCACTTTTTTAATGTAAGATTATCAGCTCATTGCACAACATCCTTGAAAAAGTCATGTAAAATGATGTACATACAAAAACAATTTTGAAAAGGTTTCCAACATGTTTTATTAGTGCAAGATCTAGTGTAGATTCTAGAGCATCTTCATAGATGTCTCTGTCTCTCTACAGTGACCGGCCCTACAAGATCTAGTAAAGATTCTAGCATCTTAATAGATCTCTCTCTATACTAGATTATACTTAGCATAGTGACCGGCCCTACAAGATCTAGTGTAGACTCTCTTCATAGATCTCTCTCTATACTAGATTATACTTAGTAGACCGGACCTACAAATCCATTTCACCACTTGTCTACTCGCAAGAATAGGATTTTTCAGCTTACTTTAAGAAGCATTAGAATTAGATAATGCTATCAAATTGATAATTAAAAAAAACTAGTACATGAAGTTATGGTTGATTTATTAAATCAACACAAAAGTAAATCAAAATGGTCCCTATATCTTTCAAGTACAAATTAAATGCATATTTGTTTATTCTTTACCTTGTTAATTTCATTAGAAAGAACGAAGAATTGTGTACAACATATAAAGAAGATACAAATCTCACATGAATACATAAATAAGTTGTAAAGATATAATTAATTTCAACGTTAACGTCTTGCCGCAGAAATAGCCTTACACACAAATTAATAAATTAACATATTATCTTATGTGGAATTTTTGCCATTCACGATGCCAGCAGTAAACTTCAGGCTCTTTAAAATATATTCTGAACTTCTTTATTTATTGAAGCTCTGTATTTTATTTATTTTAATTTAGTAAACAACGAATGAAATGTGTCGTCAAGCCAGTTAGGTTTATAGATTAAAAGCTATGATTATTAAATATATTTATACGTATGTTCTTTTTCTTGATATTGTCCTTCGACAAGGTGGTGATGGTGGTGCTAAAGCCACCCACAGGAGGGACATTGTTGAACCCGGCACCTCCACCAAAGATTTTTCGAAGCTATGGATTACGATTATACATTATAGAACACTGTTTCATAATAACGATACGCTTCGCTCCCTAATTTAAGGACTCCCGTACCCGTTATTGATAATAATAGAATATGCGTTAAAACATATTATACTTTTCAACTGACTGTTGTCAAACGTAACTAAAATCAAACCTTAACCGAATAAAATCGTCTCCATGCCCTGTTATAGGATGGGTGGGCTGCGGTGCCACGTCTCACCGGGCGTGGAGAAGATTACGCGGTAGAACTATAGTTTTGTATGAAATTCTGTAATGTACTAATGCTCACGAGGATTTCACCTTCTTGGCCACGCGATGGTTTCCGTGGACACCGATGTTACTCTTGTATAATCGATCGAGTTCACTATCTGTGTGCTGCGGACTGTAACAATTAGGCCGATGTTGTACTTTTCTTGGTCGCCATTTGTGAGGACTGATAACACCTTTATTTTAAGATAAGTTTTCTATCGGTAAGAAAACGCTAATATATGTTGACATTAATAAATCGAGATGTACGTAAGTTAAGCCTACAATATCGCATTTATTTATTTATTTATTTATTTATTGAAACTATTATTCTCGTTAGGTGAAAGTAGACAAGCTTAACATTCGTTCAACCATTCCAATTCTACATGGTTCCGCAAATTTTAGCTTTCTTTAGAAAACAAAAGCGACCATTGAGATCCTGAAGCAAAAATTTGGGATACTCCATGTAATTAAGATG
>JAMZAV010007523.1:0-32543 GCA_024449915.1 Sweltsa coloradensis
AGGTGAACTAAATATCTAATGTGTTTCATCTTATGAGCGCTTTTGAGGCAGGTGAACTAAATATCTAATGTGTTTCATCTTATGAGCGACTATAAGACCTAGATCGTCAATGAAGCTGTCACACATGCTATGCTAGTTTGTTGCGTGTCCTGTCTTGAGGCAGGTGATCTAAATGTCTAATGTGTTTCATCTCATGAGCGCACTATAAGACCTAGATCGTCAATGAAGCTGACACACATGCTATGCTAGTTTGTTGCGTGTTCGGTCATGTGTGAATGAATCAATAGCTCGCCCCCGCGCGTCAGGAACAAAGAGACTTTCAAACGGACCACCAGAGTGTAATGAGCAATTATTTAAAAGTGTTTACGATATTTATGGAAGGCTTCCGGTAAACGAAATACACGAGATGTGAATAGAATTAATGGCGTTGTCACAGTTGAGGTAACATTAAAAAAACATGATTATTCCGATCTTTAAAGGACTTTCTACTTCTTGCCCTATTTTATAACCTATTAGTCCAGCTATTAATAATAAATAAATAAATAAATAAATAAATAAATAAATAATTAATTAATTAAATAATAATAAATAAATAAATAAAAAAATAAATAAATAAATAATTACATTAATAAATAAATAAATTCTCATTTAGGGTCTACCCACTCATGTTACACAACTGATTTTCAGTGGGGGACAGTAAACCAAATTGACCAAGCCGACGACCAGGCCCCGACGCAATCGACGGGTGAACGATAACCAACCAAAGATCGATATTTTTAATAGGAATTAATAAGTGGTATGGACAGTTCGAACACCCACGGATCAAATGCCAGAATCAACAAGGCCGATGTAGAACAACTTTAAATTTATTATGTACCTCGTTGCTAGGACGGCTCCAAAGCCACCATTTACAAATTCCTAAGACAAGAACTGATTGACTAAAGAACAAATCAGAAGTTAAAAAAACTTCTGTGTAAGGCGGGAATCGAACCCTGTACCTTCTGCATTGTTAGCAGGTAGGCTAACCACAAGACCAACGAGCCACACTATAGTTTAAAGTGTCATGTTTAAACATACAAAGGTTTTAGTGTTAATGTTTTGTCTGGACCTCTAAAAGTACGGAATGTTTGTTTTGTGGTTTGCGTTCTAATTACCCGATTAAACAAGCAAGCCCTTATTAAAAGAGGAGATAATTGATTTTGTTGGGCTTTAAATTATCCCAAAGGTTCTCCCTGCTACCATTGTAGGGAGATTTGTGGCGAATTAGAAAAAATGGCGGCTTTGGTTTATAAACGGGGGTCTGAAAACACCTAACTTGGAATCTCCCCCTTTTGCACTTTTCCTGATTTTAAAGAGACGGATATGTCATACGCATCAGACACAATGTGAACTATTCTGCAAATTGGCTCTATTTACTTTCCAGCTTACTTACTGATAAAGAAGATCAGAAAGTTGAGCGCAAGTGATTATGTTGGGATGTTTTGTTAGTGTTTAAATTCTGCATTCTGTCACCTATTGCGACAGTCAACATTGGTTCACAGCAGGCGGCATTTAAGTTCATGTCGTGTCATGTCACGTGGAAAAGTTGCAGTAGCATATAGGGTAACTGATTATTCACCAAATGGACACGGATCTTTGAACCAACTGCTTGCTCATACCAAAACGAAACATGGACTGACAGCATACCTCTCAGATAAGATTATAAAATCCACACCGTGTTTAGAAATTCGAACAGTTGTAGCTTGGAGCGACAAAATTGCAAGTACCAATCAATAATTCAGATGTCTCGTTACCTAAGTAGCCAGCAAGAAGAAGCTTACACGAAAATGTTGCTCCATGCAGTAGATGTAACTCAATGGAAGGCATCATGAGGAAAGATATTCTCTCCAGATACTGATGTTTTTTTTTTTTATAGAAATCAAGCCCGAAATTAAAAAATCCATCCCAGTGGGGTATCGAACCCCGGTCTCCCGATTGCCGGTCGAGTGCTTTACTCCTAAGCTACCGGAACGGTAAACTTCATTACATCTATATTGTTGGTGTATTCTAGAAATGAATAGATTGACACAGTACTGCAACGATCTGCTGCCTTTGAACTGACCATCTAAACTCGATTAATTTATTTTTATTTATTAATTAATTAATTAATAAATTTATTTATTTATTTAACGTCTATCCTATTCAGTTATAAAAACTGATTTACAAAGGAGGACAACTAAATAAATCTAATTACATAGATGCAGAAACAACAATAAACTACATTTTCGTAAATATTTGAAATAGTAGCATTACAACAACAATGCATTTAAACACAACGATTTTGGTAACAAATAAAAAAATATATTATATGCATTTAATGAATGAATCAAATATAAAAAAGGGTGTATAATGTCGTTACCTAACGCAGGTATGAGCGAGGGTTTATTTCATAATTTCATTGGTCGGGAAACACTCCCGTAGGTGTATTTGATTTTATAGAAATCAACCCAGAAACTATAATTTATAATAATAATAATAATTATATATATATATATTTATTATACATTTATTTATTTATTTATTATAAATTATATATATATATATATCGATTTGGTTTGTCGGGGAAACACTCCCGTAGGTGTAATTGTTATTATTTACTACAATTCAGAAATTATAATAGTCCGCCCCAACCGGGAATCGAACCACGGATCTCCCGCATTCCAGGCAGGCGTCTCAATCACTATATATAATATATATATAATCAAATACACCTAGGAAATATTTTGCTGCTTTGGCTTCTATTATGGACACACCTAGTGAGGTTTCTCAACAAAACCCATTTAGGGTTATTCGCTTACAAGTCGTCATCACAAAATACCATGCAATATAAAGCATTATGCATATATATTTATTTTGTACCATTACATTCTAATTAAAAGTGTGGCATAAATGCTACCTACCACAGGTATTTAGCATTACAAGTGTAAACGACAGGTAATAAAGTAAGAGTTGCATCTTAGTTGATCCCCTAATATAATTTAAACTTGATACAATATTTTGATGTCTTGTAACATGATTTAGATAATTTCTGATGTTCTATAATCTATACTCAATGATAACATGCAGCATTTTAAACTATTTAAAAATAACAGACAATACCATATTGTATACAATAAACTTGGAAACCCATGGTGGGTATACCTACCAACATAGCATTAACAAGACATGTCTAAAGCATAGCATCTATAGTTATTATTATAATAAATTCATTTTTGCCACACCAACCAAAGTGGATTAAATCCTTCATAAACGGCATTCAATTTAATGCTGCTCCTTTGAACAACCCTGAAAAGTAAAATAATTAATTTTATATACGACCACAAGTCGATAATGTATACAACGCAATATATAAATGTTTGGTTCATTTACAAAATTGGCAATTTATTATTTTTTACGGGGTGAAATTAAATTACTTCTGGTGGGTGGCAGCTTACAAGCTTATATAAACTTAGTGTAATAAAGAACCTTAAATTACCTTAAGACCGTCCGCCCTGCGTAGGTTTACCAAGACCCCTTAAGATCGAAATGAATCATTTTTCATTTTTACAGTGGGTACTTTGGTCACCCCTGGTGGGTCACCCTGCACCCACCAAAACCGTGATGGATAACACGCGGAAATCAAAAGCCGATATATAAAAGTACCTAAAACCACCATCAAACCTTCGGTCCGGTTGTAAGGAAGGTTTAGGAAAGTCCATTTATGATAGAAAAAAAAATTACGGCAGGTACTTTGGTCATCCTTAGTGGGTACACTCACCCTATCCATGATGTATTACAAGCTAAACTAAAAACTTCTATATTAAATTACGTCAAACCACCCTTAGACCTTCCGTCCTGCGTAGGGGGAGGTTTATGTAGGCCCCATTACCACCGAAAATCATATTTTTTATTTTTATAAGTGGGTACTTTGGTCACCCCTGGTGGGTACACTCACCGAAACTGTGATGGCTAACAAGCGGAAATCAAAAGTCACTATATAAAAGTACGTAAAACCACCGTCAGACCTTCCTCCATGGAGGGGGAGGAGGGAGTTACGGTTACAGTTGGCTTTTACAGTTTCGTTCAGAACGCAAAACAACCTTTATAAAAACGATCCGCACTGCTATGTAGCAGAACTACCAACAGCTATGGCAGAGATGGTTAACCGACTGGACTTATTCCGGGTATACTGCCGCCTAATAGCCAACTATAGCAAGGAAAAACGCCAAAGACGTTGTTAGACAAGTGAGCGTGTCATGTGTTGAGTACCCGGATAAATTAAATAGTATTTAATTAGATGAGCGAAGCGAAGACTTCAATTTCACTGACCCCCCCAAAAAATTAGCTCGGGTGTTTTTTTTTTCTTTTCTTTTCTGTTTGTTCGCTCTCTACCGGGCAAACGGCAAACGGCATATGCAATCTTAGCCCTTTCATGCCCGAATGAAATCCGGGAAAATTAGGTAATTTTAAGCAAACAATTTCGAGTTTCGTATTTTTTCTAATAATTTTTGTATTCTTTAAATATTTTTTACCATGAATTTAACGAATTTTGGGAAATTTTGAAATTTTAATGAAAGATTCATTTGAAGTAAAAATTCAAATTTGTAAATACATTCCTGAAACTAGATTGTTGGATTTTTTTGCATATTTTGAATTTTTTGTATCTCAAATAATAGGAATACTGGAGATGTATTACATTTCCGGGACAAACCGTTTTTTCTCCCATTTTTATCCTTTTTGCAGATGTGTATTTTCAATCTTCTCCAAAACAATCACTTTTGGTCCGATTGGAATGTGGAAATAAATTATTATTTTATTATTACAAAAAATAAATTAGGGTCAAATTGAAAAAACTTTATTTACCCAGATGAATATATTTAAAAACGTTATGGGTCCATATGGTACCGTTGGGCCGGAAAGGGTTAATGAAAATTGGAGGGGACCTTTGAAATCTCTGAACTTAGTCGTGCCACGTTTTTGGGTACAATCGAAGAAATATTTCTCATAAATATCGTACTTTTTCGATTTTTTCGATTTTTAGTGCGATATTTTCGTGACATTTGGGCCGATTCTGACCAAACGGGTGAGGCTACAACGTTAGTAATTTAAATAGACATTAAGGTTATGGTGATGAAGTACCCTGTGTAAGAAAAAGTTGAAAAAGTTAGTCAGAATCCAAAGAAATAAAGCTTTTAATATAAGTTTTTTAAAGGTATATGATAACAATTAACAAGTAACAATAGAAACTTGACAACAATCACCTACAATGCGTTCAAAAAGAACTTGCAAAAGAAAAGAGATCCCACGCAAACTTGAAACTTACAAAAAAGCTCATCCATCAGCGCGATTTAAAAAAAGCGTTCTCGAAGCGGCCTAAATACCCCCCAAAATACAAAAATTTGTAAAAAAAAAAAAAAACGGCAGCCAAGCTCTCCTTTCAAAGTCTTCGGCTGTGAATGCTGTGAGATATAGAAGTTGAGCCAAGTATTTCATTCCTTCTCCCTAGTTTCGCATTGAAAAGAAGTAAGATCATTTCGCCTGTTGACGAGCGCCAAGCCAACCATTTCCGTGGAAAAAAAGTAAAAATTTTAAAAATCAAAAATCATAAAAGAATTACTTGCCCATTGACTTTTTAGAGTCCTCGAACCAAAATCAATAGCCAAGTAATTTTTTTATGATTTTGAGTTTAAAATTTTTACTTTTTTTCCACGGAAATGGTTGGCTTGGCGCTCGTCAACAGGCGAAATGATCTTACTTCTTTTCAATGCGAAACTAGGGAGAAAGAATGAAATGCTTGGCTCAACTTCTATATCTCACAGCATTCACAGCCGAAGACTTTGGAAGGAGAGCTTGGCTGCCGTTTTTTTTTTTTTTTTACAAATTTTTGTATTTTGGGGGGATATCACATATTTTTGTTTGTTTCATATCAAAGCGTGAAATACGTGTAAAGGTGGATATAGTGCTTTTTTAAAACAGATTGTCTAGAAACAAAAGCTACCTCTTTTGTTTTTGTTTACAATCGGAGTTGTCAATAAACAATGTTTTTTAAATTTTCCCTTATGGTTAATGTCGTTTTTGGGGTTTTGTGTAAATTTGATTTGTTGACCGGAATAAAAAAAGGCACAAAATTTTTAAAGAAAATTAAAATTTTAAAAATTTTGTTTTAAAAATTACAAACTTTTAAAGGGTTTTTCCCCCAAAAGTTAAGGGGGTTTGGGGAAAACCCAGTGGGGGTAAAAATATCGCTTCCCCGCCTGGGGTTATTATTTTTT
This sequence comes from Sweltsa coloradensis, assembly GCA_024449915.1. Taxonomy (NCBI): domain Eukaryota; kingdom Metazoa; phylum Arthropoda; class Insecta; order Plecoptera; family Chloroperlidae; genus Sweltsa; species Sweltsa coloradensis. The sequence continues at coordinate 6,291 of JAMZAV010007523.1, forward strand.
CATATTATTAGGGAACCCTCCCAAAAATTTAATGCGAAAAACTCTTTTGGGTTTCCCCTTCAGGTGAATGCTGGGAAAATCAAGGTAAAAAAACAAAAAACTTTAGGGATGGGGGGGGGAAAAAAATGGGGTTTAGGAAATAAAAAATTAGGCCGATTGCGTTTAAAAAAACTTAAAAAAACCAAAACATTGTACACAAATTCAATTTTTGGGGGTTTTAGCTATGAATTTTTCCCCTTTTAGGGGATGAGTTTGGGGGGATTTGGGGGCGGGAAAATTTGCTTGCCTTTCGGTGATTTTTTTTTTTTATTGTATGTACCATCATGGTTTTTATGCTGATAAAAAATCATAAGGACCTTTTATGGGAAAAGCTGGAAATAAGGTAAAAAAAAAATATAAAAACTATAAGTGATGGGGGGGGGGAAAAAATAAAAAGGGGGTTTTTTTTTGGGAAAAGAGAATGGCCATTGGGTTAAAACCCATTAATACATTTAATTTTTAAAAAACATTTTTAATAAGCATCAATTTAATTAGAAACTAGAATTATTCCAAAATTTTTGGGGGGTTTTTGGGGGGGGAATATCGCCCTTGGGTCCTTTGGAGGGATTATTTTTTTTAAATTATTAAAGTACCCTTTTTAGGGCAAATTTTATGATGTAACTCATAGGTGCCCATGGTGAAAAGCGGGAAAACAAAGGGAAAAAAAATAAAACTATTAGGGGGGGGGATTGACAAAATGGTTTTTTATAATGAGAATAGGGGCCCCATTGGGGTTAAACCCCAGTAAAAAACAAAAAATTTTTAAAAACTAATTTTTTTAAAAATTCCCAAATTTTTGGGTTTGCGCTATGAATTATTTTAAATTTTTGGGGATTTATTTAGGGGGGGGTTGGGGTTTAAAAAATTGTTTTTCTCTCGGCGGGGGTGTGTGAGTCCCAGGTAACAAAAAACCTTTAAATGTGGTCCAAAATTTTATAGGGTTTTAAGATGTACGTTTCCTGTAGGCCTTTTTTTCCTCCCCTCGGCAGAAAACCCCAAAACCCGCCCGCCGAAAGATTTTAGTCGATTTTTTTCGGGACTTTTTTTAAAACAGAACGGGGGTTTTCGGATCGGTTGATTTTTTTTTGGGAGTCATGGGCCCCCCCCCCCAATCAGGTCATATTTCCGGGGTTTCAAGATTTTAAAAAAAACTTTCGGGCGGCGTGTGCAGATAAACTAAAAACCCCCCAACTGTGCGTAAAAAAGGTCGAGTTAGTCATGTCTTCTAGCTTGCGTGCGCTGGGGGGGGGGGGGCGAACGACCGTCGCCTTTTGAGAAATAAAAAATAATAATAATAAAAATAATAATTTAAAAATAATAATAATAATAATAAAATTTTTTTTTTTTTTTTTTTTTTATTAATTCATTTTAAATTTCATATGTGTACATTTTTTATAGGCTTCGGTCCACAAACCCTTTAAAAATAAGGTTGTCTGTGGTTTAAACCACGACCAATGTGTACTTTTTCAATACAACTACGGTGTTGTGCGAATTATTACAACAATAACAAAGAAAATAGAACAAACTCAGTGGAACACCGTCCTGTATAACCCAAAACAAACTAAAAAAAACGACAACTTGAATATTGAATATAAAAATATTATACTTGAGGTAACCAAAACAACACAGTATTAGATAAATAAATTTACATACTTGCACCAAGTATCTAAATATTTAAAGACTCCTCCAAAAAACAAAACAAAAAACTTGTCATTCGTAATAAAATCTTAAAGCAAACCAACAGGAACATAATGAAAATAGTAAATTAAACAACTGCAATAAAAAATAAAAATGAAAAGCAAATTGGGAATTGAGATGAATGATTAGGTGTTGTAGACTGCACATAAACAATCGAGCAAATAAAACTTTAATTCGATTTAATGGCTGAGATCTTTCTAGATTGCGCAGATGACCAGGTAGGCTGTTGAAAATAGCAGGTGTCAAATAAAAAGTGTTCGTTTTCCATATTTGTTATTGAATTTAGGCAAAAAGTAATTCCCTCTTGATTTCGACCGCGAAAATCCCCGTATTTTCGTTTGCTTCTATTGTCTATTGAAATAAAATTTTAAAATAAATCTAAACTTAAATAGGTATGATACGGCAGTACATTGCAAAAGTGATATTCATTTGTATGCTGTTATATCTTGGATTTCTTTTTAAAAAGCATGGTGTCATAGTTCTAATCATTGTGTTTTGAAGGTTGGTTATTAAATTTTACGTGCTTAAAGATGCAAACCCCCGGGCCAAGAGGCCATAAGAGATAATGATTGGGCGATCGCAGTGTAAACTGACCTTAAAAGTTTAAACGGAAGTCCCAACTTTAATTTGAATAATTAAAATGCACAGGATCTTAAACGCTTGCATAAGGAATAATAGGGCGGCCTCCACGACATGAATCTATCAATTAAGATACCTAAATAGACATGGCTGTAAACAGACTCAATTTCAACACTACACCGTACACAGTTTTTTCCATTTACGATATCATGCAAACACTCATAAGAATGGAATATTATTTTAAGAGGTTGATGCCTCTTCTGATTCAGAGGTGAGCACATATGTAGAATCTTGGTTTTGTCAGCATTAATAACGAGATCATAATCGTGCGTCCACATTAATAATTGAGTAAAATCCCGCTGCAAGTAGATTCGGCCATTTTTAAGTTCTTATGAAACAAATAACAAAACAGTATCGTCAGCAAAACATGAACACAGTACAGTGTTTTACCACATTTAGTCATATTGTTAAAATAAATCAGGTACAAAATTGGCCCCAAGATAGAGCCTTGCGGCACTCCAGTCGCAAACCTCTCTATATTCACTGAAGCATTCTCCATTTTTTCTGTGAGTTTCCGATCTGTTAAAAAACTAGTGAACCATTTTAAGGTTTTTACCTCTAAAACCAACATTTTTTCAAGCATATCCACTAATGTACTGTGGTTTAATGTATCGAATGCTTTCGAAAAATCTACAAATAGGGCAACTACAGCATGTTATCGTTTAATTTGTGTTAACGAAGTCTGAGAATTTTACAACAAGTCACTAGTGCATTTACCTTTTTGGAAACCATATTGCAATTTATCAATGATTTAATTTTTCCAGATAGGCAGACAAATTGTCGGCTACACAGCGCTCCAAGATTTTCTCTATAACAGAGAGGAGTGCTATTGGTCTATAATTGGAATATGACATATGATCACCCTTCTTTTAGATAGGACAACTACTGATATCTTTTAAATTTGAGGGACGGTTCCTGACTCAATCGATAAATTTACTTTGTTTGGCTAAACTGGGCTAATCTCATATTTCAAAAATTTTAAATCCTGAACTCTGAACCGTCCCCGCCTGGCTGTTTATTATCATCCATATTCTCTAGAATTGATTGATTCGTGTTTCCTTACGGGGGGCATAAAAAAGGATTGGCATTCCACGTTTTTTTAACGTAACGGGTAGTACGAATGCCCACTCGTGTTGAATCTCCTTCACTTCTCTCACAAATGATTCCGCCCAAAAATATCAGCTATCACCTTGTCACTGTTTTGTTTCCCTAAATGATTATGAATTACTTCATCTACAGAAAGTTTTTTCTTTTTACCCAAGATTCCATTAATTTGTTTGCCAAGTTTCTTTTAGATTATTTTTCGAATTATATATTTGGTCTTTATAGAAAATTTAATTTAGCCAACCTATCTGTTTAGTTACCATGTTACGCGCAGATTTGTACTCAATCTTATACATTGATTTGATAGCGGCGTGCTTACAATTTTTCCACTTCCTAAATAGAGTATCCCTTTTCTTTAATGCTCACTAATAGACAAGGTGTCATCCAACATTTTTTTTTCATCTTTCTTTTTGCGCCGGCGGCACAGCTAGCACTCTTATAAAAACTTTTAAAGTTTTTTACAACTGCTTTTTAAAAAGATCATTTCAATCATCTAATTCCATTAAAGCTGGCCAATCACAACATTCCAATTTTTGCCTTAGCACTCGTTCATTAAAACGTATTTTTTTATGTGAAGGACCCTCGATCTGACTAATAATAATAATAATAATAATAATAATAATGATAAAAATAATAATAAAAAAATAATAATAATAATAATAATTTAAAAATAAAATAAATAAAAATAATAATAATAATTTTATTTATTTTTTTTTTTTTTTTTTATTTATCGAAGCAAAAAACTAAATTGGAACAATATTCACATACATTTCCTCCCACTAAGCCAAATGGCTCATAGTGGGTTACATAATTATTTAAAGCTATTACATCTCATTCGTAGCGCAGGCTTAATACAATGAAATAAAAATAAAAACAATCAAAAAAACCATTTAAAAGAATATACGGTGCTTTTCATAGGTAATCAATTTTCAAAACATAAATACTACAACCCTTTACAAAAAAAATACAAAAATAGAAATACAAGAACCCCTAATTTTAAATTAATAATATCTTAACCTACCACACAGATTCGTTTCAACAACATAAACATCTAGAAAATAGAATGAAATGACTTAAATCGAGCATGAAGGAAGGTTGTTCAGGTAGTGCGTTTTTTACTTATTCTTTATTATGAAATTTTGTCCAAGGATAAAATTTCAGCCGGCATGAATTAAAAATTTTAGGTATAAGATAATGTAAACAACGCTCACCATGTTTGTTTTGGGGGCATTGGAACAACGAATTTTTCCTTTACAAACCAAGTCTCGTTCCTTATTATGTAAATATGGTTTTTATGTTCATTATTAAAATAATATTTTAAAAACCAACGATAATTAAAACATGGCATTTAAGGGCAGTAAAAAGGGCAACTCACAAAACGTCATCTTTTTTTGATGCTATTGGTAATACTTTTAGGCAAACTATTTTTAATAGTGTTTTTTGAATTTGAATCATCGTGTTTATTATATGAAAAGACGCGTTTTCCCCATGAGAGCAACGCATATGACATAATGATTCAGCAAATGCAATATAAACTAATCTTAGCATATCATCAGACAATACTGGTTTAGTTTATACAATTGTATGCACACGAGCGGAGTTTCGAACAAATGTAGTCCACGTGTGGCTTCCACGAAAACTCACGATCAATGAAAACACCCAAATACATATGGTATGCCACAGATTCAATTTGTTGTACGATTCACAGGCGGTGTCGGTACAGTAGTTCAAATTATGTTTTACACTTTGCCTCATGAAATATTAATGAACGTCATCATTTCTATTTGAATTTAAAGGCTGCATATGTGAACAATTTTGGTTTTTCAACGTTGATTACTAGTTCCCGATCATGAGTCCAGCACTGTAGATTCCTAAAATCAGTGTTCATATTTTGTGTTGCGAGCTTAAGTTCCTATGTATGCTAGATGTACAAGGTCGTCAGCATACATCATTAGTAAACACTTAACTAGATATTTATTAATGACTTCACGTATATAATATAAAATTGCGGTCCTAATATGGATCCTTGGGGTTTACACCAGTAGTGACATTTTTTGTTTTACTATAAGTGTTCCCTTTTTTTTACCAAAAACGTTCTATTTTTAGGTAACTGCGGAACCAATTTAGAACTGTACCTCGTATGCCAATGGACCTCTAAGCATTCCAAAAGTTTATTATGATTTATAGTGTCAAATGCTTTGGAGAAGTCGACAAAAGTTGCAACTACATGCAAATTGCTATTTAAGCTGTTATTAAAAATCAGAAAATTTTAGTAACAAATCCTGGGTACATTTCCCTTTTTGAAATCCATGCTGAACTTCACTTATAATTCAAATTTTAAATAGGTAACTAGTTAAAAAATCTGATATGTAACGCTCATTTATTTTTTCAATACCAGATAGCAGGCTATAGGGCGGTAATTTGCAACGATGTATGATCTCCTTTTTGTATACGGGTTCTCACGACAGATATCTTCATTTTTTCCGGTACGCAACCGTCTCTTATCGTAGATTTTATTAAATGTGTTATAACGGGGCTTGTTCGTTACAAAAGTTCTTTACGTCCACCGCTCTGATTCCGTCAAAACCTGGCTGTTTATTTACATTGATATCAGCAATAATTCGTGTCACTATATGTACGTTTACAGGAGGCAGCCACAACGACTGCGTGGCAGCCTCCGTCACAATGTGTGAACAATACACCACATACATGACGAATTGAAGCCACCCCTTTATTGAAACTGTTCTGCGAACCTGTTTGCGATGGTTCATTTGGGTGTGCGATTTAGCTTAAAATACTTGTTGATAACAGCGTCGACTGAATCTTTTGTTTCCGTCCCGTTATTTGATTATAGTTTGCCACACTTCTTTTTATACCGTTACTGTTGTTTATGGAATCACGAACATATCTTTGTTTTGCCTAATATCTGCTTGTTTACTAATTTCTGAAAGCCACATATTCTTTTCTATAAGTTCCTTCGATGGATGACACCCACTACAATCTTTTCCCAAAGTCTAAAAGACGGTCTCTTTTTCTAGTTTAGCTGAATCAAGTTTCTGTAATCCATTGCGCTGTACCCTCTTCTTTTTTATTGTTTTGTAAAACCGTGACTTATTATAACATGTTTCAAATTCCTTGCACAACGCATCATAAAGTATGAACAATCATCAATTTCTAACAGGCGATGCCAATTAACAGATTTTAAAATTTCAAGATAGTACTCTTTCATTCATACCCGTTTTAATTTCCTTTATGTCCATCACACATCCATATTAAATCCTACCGACACAAGTACATGTAGTGATCTGATACTTTAGTTGTGAAAACCCCCCGATTTAATATCAAGCTTAGATTTGGTTCTTACGTATGAATGGTCAATAAACTACTAGCCAGATTATCTAAACAAAATGCTTCCCTAGTAGGTCGGGTTATACATCTCAAAAGCCTTTGCTGCAAGCAAATTTTCATAGCTTTGCCAGTTCTTATTACAACTATCAAGAGTGTTTATGTTTTACATCTCCTATAATCCAACTATTTCCGTTCAGGTTGTTATTTTAAAACATTTTTGTAACTCTAATATAAATTCATTTTTATCATTTTCTGGCGGTCTGTAAATGCAAAGCAAATCAAATTGTGTTTCCTTATTTACGCAAATATTACATATAATTCCTTCAAAGTGTGAAATTGCATTTGAAATATTTTTGATTACATAACTAGACTTAATAAACAATAACAAACCGCCACCACGTTACCAACTCTAGAATTACATATAGTTTCGTTTCCCCTCAATGACAAAATTATTTTTATTCACTTGCAAGCCTGTTTCACTTAACAACAAAAAATCAAATTTCAATATTTCTCCCTGCAATATAACCATTAATTCATCCCAATGTTTCGTAACAGATCTAATATTTATGTGACCCCACTAAGCCCCATTCTTCAGGGTAAACATCAAACAAGGTTTCTATTTGTAACATTCTATCACGGAAGTAATGTGATAAGTCCATGAACTAAGAACGAACCCAAACCAAAACAAGTTTATTCGGCTAACTTTTCTAGATCCCTCGTGAAATTGATAACAATTGCTGGGCGTATCTTCGCACGTCTAACGAAATTTCATACGATTAAACCAAACAAACTTAAACCGTTTTTTTGCTTTAGTTTTGTCCCCACGTAGTTTTCCCATAAAGGGTGCAAGATTTTCACTTAAACGTATGTTCCTTCTGTAGGGCAATTATCAGACACACCTGTCGATTGGTACTACCTGATGGCGACGGCAAAGAAAACCCTCTTTTTTTCGTTGAAAGAAATTGAACAATTATTTTCTTCGGTATCCGTATTGCGAGATGGCAAGCGGTGCCCAACATTCTTCCTTTGAAAAGGGTTTAACCTTTAATTCCTGAGCAACTTTTAACACGACACTTTCATGGGCTTCCGTTTGCAGTCATCAATGTTAATTATCTCCAATTTTTGTTTCCCACTATACTGGGTCATTCCTGTTTTTTTTTGATATTTAATTCATCAATAACCTCCGACTTTTCTTGATCTTTTTGGACAAACTTAACCGCTTGCTCTAGTTTTAAACTTTGCAAAATACACTCGTACTTTTCTTGATTTAGCATCTTCGTCTTTTATGGATCGAAAGTCCGACACTACCGTATCCAATTTTTGCACAATGTCATTTAATGTTTGCTGGATCATGACGCCCGCTGGCTACCCGAAATAAAACTTCCCGAGGGATCCCCGGGCGGCTCCGGGTTTATTCCTCGCAGCAACACAACGCCTTTCCCTTTTTTTTAACTCCGACTTTGCACTATAGTAGATTTCTTTATGGAACAATCGTAATGAAAAACCAGAATCACAAAAAAACCACGAAAAAAAAGTACCTCACCGGGAAAGGGTTTTCTTGGCATCTCCCGCCTTAGAGCCCGGATATCCACACGTGAATCACAGAAAAAACAAACGGCTAACTTCTATTCGGAGCGAAAGGCACTATGCCCCCGTCCGCTACGAACTCCAGTACGCAAGTGTTTTTAAATGTTAATTTTAATGTCAATGTTAAAATTTTTCTTTTCAATTATATGGGTCCGAAAGCATAACTTGTGAACAAAAAAAATAATAAAAAAAAAAAAAATAATAATAATTAAAAATAATAATAATAATAAAAAATAATAATAATAAAAAAAAATAATAAATAAAAAAAAAAACATTCTAAAAAAGGGGGTTTCCAAAGATTGCTGCCGTCCGCAAGAAGGGCCACGAGCCCATCCAGCACATCACAGTGGATGCTCTGGGGTTTAGCGCCTAAGGGTATGTTGAGCGCCAAAAACGCAGTAGCCAAAGTGGTACACCAAGCGCGGCCAAGGAGCACGGCCTCGTGGACGGGGGAAAGACCGTACTAAAGTGTAACCCCAGCAACCCCTACGAAAACCAATAGCTAAGCTGCTGTGGGACTCTGTCATCCACAGACGGGGCGGTGAGGCAAAAAGGCCGACTTGGTTTTTTTTGAAAAAAAAAGCTAAAAAGGCAACCATCTTTGACATCGCCATCCCCTAGGGGCCAGTGGTCAGCACAATACCCCAATAAGAGGCAAAAATACCAGTGCCGCCTAGAACTCAAGGACAATACAAGCTGGGGTCCGTTGAAATGTTCCTGTCGTCGTCTCCGTAAAAGGGTTTTGGTCACCAAGGAGGGGTCAGCGGCAAAGGAGAAACCCCATCAAAAGGGAAAAGCGCGTTCGTTCATGCTAAAAGGCTGCAACCCTTTGGTACTACAACAGTGCGGAAGGTCCTCACCTCGAGTTCTGTCGTTCCCCACCACCTTTGGGTCCCCACGGGGGTGCACTCTCGCATCATCTTGGCTCGAGATGACTCGGGGGTGCAAAGGAGACAGAAAAAAAAGAAAAATAAGATAAAAAAATTAATATAATACTACTAATAAAAATAATAATAATAATAAAATACAATAATATAATAAAAAATAAAATTTGGAAAACAGAAGGTTTTATGTGGCTATTCAAGACGAGTGTTGCAACGAAAAATTATAAAAATAATTACAAGATGCGACAGAAAACGATCAATGTAGAAAAGTAGTGTAAGGGGTAAAAAATCAAACACATATACCCGGGTGCCAGTCCATGTCAAACGAATTCCCCCTCAACATAACCAAGTACAACATTTTCACCAAAAACAGCAAAAAGTACAACCTTTATTGATAAACAACCTTTCCAAATACAAAACCCGGGGAAAGTACTAATAGCAAAAAATTTCAAATTATATTACACCGCCCAAAAAGTTATAACAGACCAAAACATAATCACAACAGCCCCAAAAAATTATAAAAAATTTACAAGAAAAAAAAAGAAACTAACCTTTTTGACGTTCTGTTCCAAGTGCCCTAAAGTGAGATACATGGAAAAAAAAATTGACAAGTATAGTGAACTTCAATTTTAGATCAAGAAGATGTGGAAAAAGAAAAGGTAAATACAATCCCTACGTGATATCGGCTAATGGCATCATACCAGAAAATACATGAAAGCATTAAACAATATATCTTTCCCCCCAAAGTTTAATCGAGACTAAAAAAGGGAGAATACTCAAAACTTAATAGTCGTAAATTCAAACTAAAATATACTTTGAGATTCCGAGACAGCTTCCATCCCGACTGGTTTTCGGGTTTCCCCTAGTCCCCAAAGCAATGCTAGGATGGGGACGAGAAATGGCCACGACCCTACACAGCAGAAAGAAAAAAAATCATCTACAAAATATATTTTAAAGGACTTATTTTAGTTTGAGTTAAAACAAATAATAAGTAGGGATGTAATAAAACCTGGAAGTACTTGACGTAAGTCCGTACAACATGTTAGCTCCCGGGGGTTTTACGAGTTGTATAAATAAAATCCAAAAAAATAATAATAAAAAAATTATTTTTATTTTTGATTCTAGCAGTTGTCAAAAAGTTTGCCCGACTGGGGTTTTAAACCCAGAACCTCTGGTTAAAGTGCCATAGCTTCAAATTTACTACCTGGGGCCCAGAACAAACCTTTACAAAATGCTATTTATTTTGATTTTTGACCTCCATGACATAAAACGAACAAAGACTGCATTGTAGTGTCAAATTGAAAGTCACATGGAAAACCAAACACATCTCAAATCCCCTGAGTTGGGTAGATGAAATAAGATTTTTAAGCATAAGGGGCTTTAAGGACATTTTTTTTTTTGATTTTATAGCATTGTCGAAAAAAATTTGCCCCCATGGGGTTCGAACCCGAAATCCGGCCTTTAAAGTGCCATAGCTTACCAATTTAGCTACCGGGCCCCAGAACAAAAAACCTTTTTAAAATGCTATTGTTGGATTTTGACCTCCAGACATAAATCGAACAGAAAAACTGATTGTGGTTCAAATCTGAAAGATCCATGGATAAAAACCCAAAAAAATTCATCTCCCATGAGTTGGGGATATGAATTAAGATTTTTAAACATAAGCCCGCTTAAAGGGCATTGCTATTGATTCATAGCAATTGTCGAAAAAGTTTGCCCCGACTGGGGCTCGAACCCAGAACCTCCGGCTTAACGTGCTATAGCTCTACCAATTGAAATCAATAACTATGTCCTTAAAGCGGGCTTATGCTTAAAAATCTTATATTCACACTACCCAACTCATGGGAGATGAGATGTGTTTGGATTTATCCATGTGATCTTTCAGATTTGACAGCTACAATGCAGTCTTCTGTTCGATTTATGTCATGGAGGTCAACAATCACAACAAATAGCAGTTTAGTAAAGATTTGTTCTGTGGTCCCGGTTGCTCAATTGGTAGAGCTATGGCACGTTAAGCCGGAGGTTCTGGATTCGAACCCCAGTCGGGGCAAACTTTTCGACAACTGCTATGAATCAATAACTATGTCCTTAAAGCGGGCTTATGCTTAAAAATCTTATATTCAATAATAATAATAATAATAATAATAATAATAATAATAATAATAATAATAATAATAATAATAATAATAATAATAATAATAATAATTTACACAATTAACTGGTCGGGACATTTTGCCGCGTCGATTCTGCTTTTATTGCGTTTGACGTTTCAGCCCAACTGTGTGGGCTATCCTCAGAAAACAAGAAATAAAATTAAAAACTAACAAAAATATAAGCCAAGACAAAAAAATCGAAAAAAAATTTTCTATGGGAAGCCTTGTCTTGGCTTATATTTTTGTAAGTTTTTAATTTTATTTCTTGTTTTCTGAGTATAGCCCACACAGTTGGGCTGAAACGTCAAACGCAATAAAAGCAGAATCGACGCGGCGAAATGTCCCGACCAGTTAATTGTGTTAATTATTTACCGGGCCGCGAAAGCCTTAAATTTGAAATAATAATAATAATAATAATAATAATAATAATAATAATAATAATAATAATAATAATAAAAATAATAATAATAATAATAATAATAATAATAATAATAATAATAATAATAATAATGTAAGTATAGGCTCATGTGTTGCTTGACATAGTCCGCAATACATTGCATTTACTTGTACCGGTTTGTACCGAGATGTGGAAACATGTAAATAAAAAAAATTAATAATAATAATCAAAACTCAGTTTCAACTATGTCGGGTGAAGTAGTTTTTTTCCACCATTATCTAGGGCATGAAACTGTAGATACTAGGCTTGCCAGACTCAGTGTTTCTTCCTCATCATCTAACTCGACGTTCCTATTCACCAATTTACATCACTCTCTTTTGTCCTCCAACAGCTTTAGGCCTACTCTTGCCACGTGCTCCCACACTTCATCTCGTTTTCCAACGTCTTCTTGAATTAATCTTCCCTATTTCTCTCTTGGCCTTCCTGCTTTTCTTTTCCTCTCCTCTGCCGCTTCAAATTCTCGTCTTGGAATCCTCTCCCTGCCCATCCTTTTCATATGTCCAAACCATCTTAGACGTTCTCTTCCTACTAGTTTTAACCTCAATCTCTCCAGTCCCAGTTCTTTTCTGATTACTTCTTATCTTGTCCATCTTGGTAACTCCCTTGACACTTCTTAAGCACTTCATTTCTGCTGCTTCCAGTTCCAGCTGACTCTCTTCTTTTGTTTCCACTGCCCATGCTACTGCCTCATACGCTAGTACAAAATATGGCTTGTACAGCAAAATTGTACATTTTTGTTGGAACAACTCATTTCAATAACAATTTCGAGCAAAATTATTGTCGCATAATCTGGTAAAATATATCTTGAGTTCAGAATCAGTAATGATTATGGGAAAAACTTTTATGGTTAAGACAAGCTGGTGCAGGTAGTAGCGCGAAATACACGGGAGTGCTAGTGATCCAAGGTCACTGTCGAAGGCTACATAGAAAATAATTGTAATGTTATAGAAATCAATCCAGAAATTAAAAAATCCATCCCAGCGGGGTATTTTAATGTAACAATATTTAAAGCGCTTAAGTCCTCTTGGACACTAGATCTTAAGACGCACACAGTTAGCTTAGGGACAAAGGGCTCAACACTTCTTCACACGTCATACGTCGTCAGCATCGGAATATAAAATAACATACATATTTTGTTACTTAAGACTCACGGGTCAAAGCTAGGGTGAGATTTTTACTTTAGTGTCGTACGATTACTATTTGCACATATGCATATTTATGAATGTAAAGAACTACGATGAAAATGAAAATGAAATAGTATTGTCACAGTGTCACTTACGCCCTTTTGCCACTATATTATATAGAGACTCACAAGTCAAAGCTTGGGAAATATGTTACTTTTCTGGCGTATTGAAATTAAAAATATAATATTTATGTCACTACTAACGCGGTTACGCCCTTTTGTCACTATTTCTCAAGACACACGCGGCGGAGCGTCGGGAAGTTTTTAATTATTGTTCAGTATGGTCAACTGAGCCCATGTGCAAATTTTCAGCTTGTACAGAATTTTGTCTGGATGAAAACCTATCTTTCTGGGGCTATAGGGTTATATCACAAGCGATAAACAGGCGTGATTTAGGGGGTGGGAGGGGTGGAATAAGCTTTATTTTTCATAATGACTGCAATTAGTTTATCAGTTCTTATAACAGTAACAATGTACTTTTACTAGTATGATATACTAGTATTGAGTAATATGCAAGTGCGTGACTGGGTGTCTTCCAGTCTGAAGTGTTTGAACCATTTGACTCTGCCGGAAAAAATAGTCACTGACTTTTTTTTCTTTTTTTTTTGTATGTCTCGCCATAACTTTTCGAACGGAGGCTCGGATCGAGACATCTAAATCAAGACAATAGGCAGCTTTCTTGTCTACTCAAGAGCTCTCCCGTGGCCGGAATCAGTACTACAAGAATATAGGCTCGCATCCATCGATCATTCGTTTCAAAGTTAAACTGATTAAAAACGCTTTGTTCGGGTATTGGGAAAAGTTCTTTGAAAGGAATATTTTTTTGTTCGACACAAGACAAAGAGTTGAGGAAAGTCGAGAGGACAAGAAAATTTTCCTTGCACATTACTTAGCTGGGACGAAGGGGCGGTGGTGGGGGAGGCGGGAGGGGGAGGGGGGCTTCGTTGAAGATACCTAATTAAAACTTATATTTTTGCAACTTTTGACATACAGAACGACTTAACACGAATCTACATGGCTAACTTTCACAAACAACCCTCGTGTATTGATCTTTATGTATAATTAAGTTCACCTTCACACGGAAACACAGAATGTACGAAATCATCACAATGAGCTAACATGCACGTGTAGGTCAAGCTTTAGCCAGAGTCATATAAAAAACACAACTTCCAACTGACAATACGGATACAAATCAATAATGTAAATCTAATCTATTTTTAAACTTCCTTATCGTAAGTACAAGTTCAACTGGATCCTAAGACTAAGAGTGGCGGCTGTTGAATGAGTATCGATGGCTATGGCCTCGTATAAACTTAGTGCAAACATCACGTGGCTAGAGTAGATCCGAGGATTGCTGACATTCCATTCATAGGGTACAAGTTTTCCATTTTAGCGATTCATTCCTGACAAAAATATAAATAAATACAAATTTCAAATTCAATAAATTTAAATGAAAATGAAAATGAAGAAAAAATAAAAATGAAAATGAAAATGAAACTGAAACTGAAACTGAAATTGAAATTGAAAATGAAAATGAAAATAAATACAATAAAATCACAATATTATAGCATCAGTCTGCACTACCTCAACACGCTCTCGAGAGCAGGCTGACAGCGTGTGCGTGTGCGCTTTTATTTGATTTCAATGTAGACTGTGTAGTCGCTTTATTAAATATATATTTTTTGGTTAATTTATGAATATATTTAATTAATTCAATTAATAGGAAAGTTACACTTACAGTATCTCAACTTGGGGCCAACTATTTCTCGATTCCTTGTCACCATAATATTAATAACCTGGCCAAATGTCATGCTTTCCTCACGATTGTGTTAGGCATAAAGCCGCCACTATCCTTGGAACGACGGTTCCAAATTGGCCAAACAATGGAACATAGCGAGAATAGATTAATCACTTACTACAACATGACATTTTTTAAATTGCAAACAACTACATATGTTTTTTCTATTATTTGTACACTTTCGATTTTTTTTTTTGCTTTCCGGACAAAGGACGCTGCGAATGGATAATTTTTTTCAGAACCTTAAAATCTCTTATTTTAACTTTCCAGAATTTAAGTTCAACCGAAAAAATTTTTCGCGTGAAAATGGTATTTAAAATTTTTTCTACTTTTTTAAACTGAAACCCTGTAAAATCGAATTGTTTTAAAATTCTTCAAACACATTGTTGAATCTTATATTTTCCCCTTCGCTTTTTTTGGTTGGAATTACTTTAAAAATAATTCTTTTCTAAAAATGACAACTAAATTGGGTTTAAAAACATAGTTAAACGCTCTCCCCCTAAAAATGCTCATCCTTCACGCTTATCATCTAAAACACTAAAAAATCTATATTATATTATTTTTTTCCTGAAATTTTTTTAAATCAAAATCAATTCACTTTTTTTTTCCAATATTATTGTAAATCATTTTAAATCCTGTTAAATTTGTATACTTCTATATATATATATATATGGATTGTTGTAGGTTTTCGCGGCCCGTCTGGGATAAAAAAAAGGATCTTGGTAAAACCGCGTCGAAAAAAGATGAACCAGGCAGAACCTGGGCGTCCACCGACGTTTTTGTCTGTCTTACCTCCGTAATCACAGTCACCTTGAAATGTCTGACGTAGTAAAGACAAACGTCGGTGGACGCCCCGGTTCTGCCCCGTTCATCTTTTTTTCGACGCGGTTTTACCCAAGTCCTTTTTTTTTCAAAATATATTATATTAGCCAGTTCTTTTTTTGTTTTCTCTTGCATTCAAATATTTTCTTTTTTATAAAAAAGGCATGTTTAGTCTGTTAAAAGATATGAAAGAAATGAATGCAAAATATTAATAATAAAAAGACTAAAACTTGAGGTGGGGCATACCCACCTAATTTAAAAGTTATTTATTTTTATCATTAGTTAGTTATCAAGTACAAAAACATCTCGCTAGCTGGCAAAAAAATTGAATTTATGCTGAATCACATTTTAGTGAAATTATTTACACTATATTTGCCGTGTCTGCATTTTTAAGAATGAAATCTATTACAAAAATTGATTGCATATAATAAGGAAAACATACAGTTACCTTCAAATCGGTATTTAAAAGTCAAAATCGGTTAACCGAGTCCCGAGTTATGTACTTTTAAAAAGACTATAGTGAGTAAGCGTTTCAATGATAGCACATTCAAAAACAAAATGGCATTTTAAAAACAAACGTATACCACAATTCGAAAGTGACGAACTACCTGGGGCTGTTTCATAAGGTGCATACTAACACGTGGTCAAGTCAGATTTGAGATGTTAAGTGGGTTGAGCCAATTTCGTTAATATCGCCCCTACAGGAATTACCCTCCTGGTCTAGAATATCACACACATAACAAAAACTTGTAGAAATACAGCCAAACCTTACACACTCAAAAGGAATGAGATCTAAAAAAAGGGCCAAGCTCATCTACCCTTCCACATTTGCGCATTCTTAATTCATAAACGTACAGTGTCCCATAACAGCATCCTCGAAAAGCTTGGCAAAATAGAATTTGCAATTATTAATTTAACGTAATAGTTTATCCAAGTTCTTTTTTTCTAATTAATTTAAACGTAAACATGCAAATTCTATTTTGCCACTGTGACAATGTGGTCTTGTTGTTAGCGTATCTGCTTCCAATGCAGAAGGTCCAGGGTTCGATTCCCGTCAAAGTCAGAAGTTTTCTAACTTCTGATTTGGACTTAAGTCCATCAGTTCTTGTCTTAGGAGTTTGTAAACGGTGACTTTGGAGCCGTCCTAGCAACGAAGCACATAATAAATTTCAGAGTTGTTCTGAATCGGCCTTGTTGATTCTGGCGTTGATTCGCGGGTGTTCGCACTGTCCATACCACTGATTGCTATATTTCCTATTAAAAATATCGATCTTTGGTTGGTTATCGCTCACTCGTCGATTGCGTCGGGGCCTGCAGGGTTGGCTTGGTCGCTTTGATTTAAAGTCCCCCACTGAAAATCAGTTATATAACTGAGTGGGCAGACTCTAAATAAAATTTATTATTTATTTATTTATGAATTAAGAATGCGCAAATGTGGAAGGGTAGATGAGCTTGGCCCTTTTTTTAGATCTCATTCCTTTTGAGCGTGTAAGGTTTGGCTGTATTTCTACAAGTTTTTGTTATGTGTGTGATCTCATTACTTTTCCAAGTTCCATTACAAAATTATTTGTTAAAATATAATATTTTTATCAAAGTTGATTTAATTTTTATGGTATTAGCAATAACAATAGGATGTAAAATATCTAGACCCGGATTCATGTATACATCCTGGGTATAGGTGGTATAACCATGGTATAACGACGGTATAAGGACTGGACCCCAATTCTTGAGTTCGTGGGAGATGAGTTGAAAACGCAATTTGAAAACGAAGTCGTTTTCGTTTTCGAAGGAATTGGTATTCTTGAACGGTATCGTGGAAAACGTCATGGGTTGTAGGTTGAAAGAGTATCACGAAATCCAAACACTTTAAAAAGATTTGCGTGTAGCAAAGAGCTCGAAAAAGTTCTATATTTATTCTAGATTGCAGTGCCTTCATAAACGCGGGCCAATCGAAAGACGAGTTGCATGAAATGATTTGATTGTTGCAATTATGTAAACAAACAGATGAGCAAGCTCATATTATTCGACACCTTGCTTCGACATTGTGTTTGTGTGTATTGTGTGGCAGAACCACCGGGCAGAACAATGTTGTGCTGGCCTAGGGTTGGCTAAGAAAGGCCTAGGGCTTGTCAAACATGTAATGTAAGTACTTATTTTATCTAGTCCTATAGCCGAATGGAACTTTAGACCTACACTGTTGTATTATAAATAATTTTCTACATCTGGGCCTAGGTCAGGGACGGTTTCTGATTTGTTTTATGAGAGTATAATGACAACTTTTCTCGTTTCACACATAGAAGCAAAATTTAAAATGTCCGCCATTAGTTTACGTATCGCACTTTCCCGCCTAACTCTGCTTATACCGTCAACAAGTGTCAAGTAACTATGGTTACTTGTTGATTGTATGCCTAGTGTTTAAGGCTTATTTTAAAACCCTTATTTGGAAGCCTTCCAACAAACTTTTTCAACTTTTTTTTCAAAAGAGACTATATTTCTATAACCTTAATGTCCATGTAAATAATGAACATTGTAGTCCCACCCGTCTGGTCAGAATCGCGGGCCGACGTATTAGATGTTAGCAGTAGTAGCAGTAGCAGTAGCAGTATAGCTAACATCCTTAAAGTGATTTGAGCATGTTTCAAGCCATTTTTTTACCAAGAAGGAATAATCGTACCCCAATAAAATTTGGCATGTGTTGTCAGGTACCTAAATCCCCTCGATTGTGATAGTTTTCAAGTTCACATCAAGTTACATGACGGCTGGGTAACACCTCGAAATCACCCCAACTCTGCTTGGTGTATAAGGTGCTTGAGTGTGTAGCGCACCGCGGCTTGGCTGCGGCGCCCTAACGGGCACCTAGATATTAAACATATACATTCGAAAGTCATTCCAAAATAAGTACATAAAACACAAGCACATAAAACCAACGAATACAAATACTTAAATTTATCTAGCCTTGATGAGAGCATTATGAATAACACACAATTTGGTTATGGACATGTTTTTAAATGTTGTGCTTATTATGATAGTATATTTTGACAAATAGAATGGTGGGATAACAAAGATTTAGCTCGCATCAGAAAACGGTTAAACTCGTATGATGATCGTACATTCAAATAATTAAAAGTTGAGTTACGACTGAAAGCTTTTGAGAGAAGCTTCTTGCCATTTTATTTTATATGTTCGAAAATAATACAAATAAATTAAATATATCAAATAAAAGTGGGAATTTGCTTCTCATTAAAGGGGTATTCAACCGCTAACTCAAAAAATATATTTCATTCAGACTAACTAGTAATGAATTTAGCAATCAACAGAAAAATTATTGGGGCCACCATGGCCTCCCAAAAAATTGTCAAACATGACATTTTTCGTGCTAGGTCCCATCGGCAAAAATCTCCCATAAGAAATGACATGGGGACGATCTTTATGCCCCTTGACCTTGGAGGATTTTGATCCAAAAAAATATTGGCCATTATTGACGTACTCGACAGCCTTTTCTGTAAATTCTCTATATTTTGTTTTGTAATTTGGGCAAGTAGTTCGGTCAAAATATGATGATTACCAAGATGGGGTGTGATTTTGGAATGCATATTTTTGGGTGTTTGAGGGTATATTTGGGCACAGTTTCAAGACACGATGTTAAAAAGGGGCATTTAGATTGGTACTATGCTCTAGTATCTATGTGGACCAAAAAAGAAGCAGGTTAAAGCCGATTTAGGAAATTTTCCAAAACACCAATTTTCGCCAATTTCTGGATCAAAAAAATTAAAAAATTCGTGTTAAATCACAGTCACAAGATATAATTTTTTAAACGGTCATTTAAGTGTAGTATTGTGCTATAGATCACGTGGTAAAAAATAATTTTTGGGGTTTTTAGCCCCTTTAAGGATTTGAGTTACAAACTTCTAGTCGTAGGCCTACATGCCAGTTAGACGTTATTTGGACAAAACCTGGACATTCAATATTCCTCAATGAAACTTGGAAAATATGTTCAGGGAATGTCCCTGAACAAAAAAACTCGAGTCCCCAAAAATCTCACTTTGGGAAAATCCGCCATCTTGAATGAACTCCGCCTTGTTGGATTTCTCAGATTGTTTGCTGTAACAGGCAAATAAAGTGCCCGCAAGACAAAATGTTTTCATCTGTTATTATTTGCAACCCCTAATGATAGAAATAATAACATGTACGTGTGGCTCGTTGGTCTAGTGGTTACCGTATCTGCTTCCAATTCTGAAGGAAGGTCAGGGCTCGATTCTCACTTTAAGCAGACGATTTTAAACTTTTGATTTGGACATAAGTCCATCAGTTCTTGTCTTAGGAATTAGTAAACGGTGACTTTAGAGCCGTCCTAGCAACGAGGCACATAATAAATTCAAAGTTGTTCTGAATCGGCCTTGTTGATTCTGGCGTTAATCCGCGGGTGTTCGCAATGTCCATTCCATTTCCTATTGACTAAATCGATCTTTGGTTGGTTATCGATCACTCGTCGATTGCGTCGGGGTATACAGGGTTAACTTGGTCGTTTTGGGTTAATGTCCCCACCTGAAAATCAGTTATACTAGGAAGCTTCGCAAACGCTTTTTCAAGCGCGTAGTTGGATAAGCGTAATTGGTGCATTGAGCTGCCATGTGTTGTGCAGATTTTCTATTGTTCTGTGAAAAAATCATTACAATCGGATAAAGCACGTAGGTGTTCGGTGTGGGTGAAGAAGTCGAAGAAATTAAAAAAAGCGTAAAATTGGGATTTTCATGAGAAATAATTTTCGATCGCCCTCAAATTTCACATGAATATCTTAATTCATAAAATTAAGGTTCTGTGAAAAAATCATTACAATCGGAGTTAGCATGTAGGTGTTATAAGTCGAAGAATTTTTTAAAAAAAAACGAAAAAATCGTAGAATTGCGATTTTCACGAGAAATAGTTTTTTGATTGCGCTAAAAAACGTGGCAGTTCTAAGTTCAGAGATTTCGAAGGCTTCCGAGTATCGGTTTAGCCGGAATAGTGTTAAAAGCACACAAAAATACAAACAGAAAAAAAAGAAACAAGAAAAAAGAAAAACTTTCCGGATTTTTTTTTCCAGTGTAGTGGCAAGGAATCTTCGTTTCGCTCGCTACTCTCATCCAATGACTGAGTGGGTAGACTCTTAATACTAAATTATTTATTTTAAAATTATTTATGTCATGGGAAAAAATCTGTGATCTTAAAAAAAACTCTACCATATTTGATTTTTTCTTTCGCTTTTCTAGCAGGCGGTCCAAGTGACCAAAAGCTTTAATTTTTTCTCCTCTGAAATTATTTGCATTCCCAATTAATATAGGTATTGATAAATGTCCTGAGGAATATCCTCCATCTTAAATAGACTCCACCATTTTGTATTTTTTGTTTTTCTACTTTACTTTCTTTACTTACTTTCCTTACTTTAGCTCGCGTTCCAAGTGACGCTATTTCGTTTAGTAGCTGTTATTATTTGAATAACCTATTGGTGCCAACATTTGCATTTGACTTGATTGATCTATTTTAAATGAAAGTTTTTTTAGTTTACTTGGTTTAAGGGTGCGTCAACCGTAAGGCCATAATGAAACACAAAATTGCTCATAAGTTCGAAAAACAGACGTGGAATTTGCATAAGTTCCAGATATCGGTAAAAGTATCTGCAATAGATAGATATTCTTCTAAAAATGATATAAACGTTAATTTAAGGTTTTAAAAGTTAATCGTTCAATATCTATTGAGGGTCAAAGTTTGACCTTTTAAATTTCCCGCATATTTATTTTGAAACGGCTGCCTACGTCACCGGCCTTCATGACGAACACGGCCGCCTAGATAAACAACGAAATTCCCTCCTTTTACCAAAGTCTTTGGTTCTTACAACAATGGCCAACAATAAACAACACTGTTGATGTCCTTTTCCAAGTTTTATAATCATAATTGGGTTTTTACTTATTATCAATTAAAATGCGGTTAAAACTTACGTTGTGATATTAATAAATGTATAAAATAAAATATTAAGCATATTAGAACAAACTAGATGTCAAAATGATCTTGTACAGCCAAGATAATCTCCGAAAGCGAGTAACTTGATACATCGTTACGTGATTGGTTGATTGGTATCATGAAGGCTGGTGACGTATGACCCGTTTTTTCCCGCCAAAATATGTAGGAAACTTTCACCCTTATTTTATAAATGAAAATATTCTCAAAATCAAGAAAATAAGATATTTTTGCGTAAAGAAAGGTGGCCTTAACCCAGTAGAACCATAAAATAATGTTATGCAAATTCCCTATTGCCTAATAGAAATATTGTATTTTGTTATTTATTGTAGCTTTGAAGGATTGATTTGTGTTTCATTCTGCATTACTTGGACTTGATTGTAGTTAAGTATTAAAACGATGTGACATTTTACTTAATTCACAATTAAACATATTATTACACTTTATTCGTGAAACGCCATAATAGCACATCTTAAGAAAATAAATGCATAAACACGATAGAAAACACAGCCCGTACGAAGAACAAGAAATCTACCTCTCAGCGTCAGGGGTCAAATCTGACTTCACTCTTCGTTTGAATTTAAACATTATGGTAATTAACCATGCTAAAAAAATTATTAATTTCTCATGAAGGGCAAAACTCGGTCCAACTTTTTTTTAAAATGCCCCAATGCCCTTAAAAAACGCTTGTTGTCAAATCCAGCTAATTTCACATACACCGGGGCCCCCCTTTTTTTCCCCTTTAATTTTCATCCAAAAATCTGTTTTTTTGGGAGGTTTGTTCAGAAAGGATAAACGCATGGGGCATCAGAGCCTAGCGTAGTTCCACTTACAGACAGCCAGTCCCCCGCGCCCTTTCAGAGAGACGAGCTAAACCCGACAAGTCAATGGGGAGGCAGGTACCAACTGGACACTGACCCAAAATGGCGACCAACGGGACATGCTTCACTGGACATGCGTCCATTGGACATGCATTCTCTGGACATGCATCCATCTGGACATGCGTTCTCGGACATGCATCCATTGGAAAAGCTTTTTAAACTGAACAGCGTAAACTGGACATGCGTCTATCTGGAATGCGTCCATCTGGACATGCACCCCATCTGGACATGCGATCAACTGGACATGCTTTCAACGGGACATGCGTTATCGGACATCGTCCTTGGAATGATCCTCTGGACAGCATCTATCGGGACATGCGTTCATCTGACATGCATTCATCGGACATCCATTAACTGGACTGCGTTCTCTGGACATTTTGTCGAGCTATTACTCAATCTAAAAACATTTTTGCACTCTGTGATTTTCGCGCCGAGCACTAGGCCTACTGCCTCCCACACTTTGATGTACAAATTTGTTGCGGCCAAAGCGATCTGAGGGCGCGCACGCGAGTTGCAGATTTAGCAGGGCCCTGGATAGCTTGTGGTCTCCTTGTTAATGAAAATATTTGCTCTTCCCCGGCTGCGTACTCCCACTCAATTAAATTTATGAAATACTTTACTAAAGAAAAAACCTTTACTGAAACAAGAACTCTACTTAAAATTTAAATTACTCAAGGCAAAACATTATGTTTAATTGCGAGAAAAACCAAATATTTGCCCAAAAACTGAAATACCTTTACTCCCCTGTTAATGTAAATTTACACCATTCCTTTGGGGAAAATTGCAGAAAGGTTCATCGAGACATTTTTTTAATTTTTTATTGATTTAAATTTTATATAAAATAAATCGCGGAAACGCAAAGAGTTTTTATAAATCTACAAAACGCAAAGTCCCGCGCGTTGATGGATGAGCTTTTTTAAAAATTTAAGATGCGTGGGACCCTTTTTACCCCTTCAAGTTCCATTGAAAATTTGCAAAACTTTTTCGAAAATTAAAAATTTTTTAAAATCTATTGCTGGGGGTAATTAAAATTTCAAATATCTGAGGTCCGAAGATTCTTTAAAACGATTTAGGAAATTGTTTCAAGTTTCTTAGTTACTTGTTATTCTTTAATTCCTCAAAAAATATTTTAAAAAACTTTTTTCTATGGATTCTGCAAATTTTTTTAAAAGTTTCCTTCTAAAGCAATACATAGCCATCACCTTAATAAACATGTAAAATAGAACGTTGTAGCCCCCCCCTTTGGGTCAAAATGGGCCCAAAATGCACAAAAATATCACCTAAAAGTCGTAAAAGAAGAATTTATAGAAATTTATTCATTGCCTTAAAATCATACATTCAAATTTAGTGTTTTTTTAAAATTTTCCATAAATTTTCATCAGATCGGAAAACCGTTTGCCCGGACCGGATAAATACACGAAAATATCGCACTAAAACGAAAAAATGTAAAAGTAGATATTCTAAAAAAAATTATTTTTTTGATTGTACCTTAAAACAATACGGTCAAGTTCCAAAAAAAAGAAAAAGATTTTTAAGGTCCCCCCCAATTTTTATCAAGATCGCAAAGCCGTTTTCCCGGGGTTGGGGAGCGAAAAAACAGCCAAAAAAAAAAAAAAGCTAAATTTTTTGGTGGGTCAATGAAATTGAAGTCTTCGCTTCGCTCTCCCAAAAACTGGGTAAAGCTTTAACCCCCCAGCGTTGTGGATGACCTTTTTTAAGTTTTTAGTTTTGGGGGTAGGACCACTTTTCCTTTTTAAGTGCTTTTTGAAGCATTGTAGTTAAGTTTCTATTTTTACTTTTAATTTTATTTTAACCTAAAAACACTCAAATTTAAAACCTTTATTTTTATGGTTCTGGCTAACCTTTTCAACTTTTCTTTCAAAAAGCAATCTAACTATTACTTTAAGTAATGTAAAATAGAACGTTTTAGCCCCACTGTTTTTCAGAACCGCCCCAATTCACGGAAAAATAGCACTAAAAAACGAAAAAAAAAACGTAAAAATACGATATTCATGAGGAAAAATTTTCTTTTGTTGTCCCAAAAACAATACACCTCAAGTTCAGAGTTCGAAGGGGCCCCTCAAATTTTTATCAAATTTCATATGCCGTTTGCCCGGGAGGTAGAGAGCGAACAAAAGCAAAAAAAAAACAAAAAAAATAAAAAAACCCCTAGTAAATTTTTTGGGGGTGGAGTGAAAAAGAAATTTCGTTTCGCCATCCCAAATAAAAAATAATGGGAAATTTCCCATGGTAAACAGAGTGTACGAAATTGAGGATGAATAATTAAAACTCTATTACTCCACCCTTTTTTTAAATCTAAAATAAATTTTATTTTTATAACATTCAATTATTGAGTGATTGCTTTCAAAAAGGTTTATTGCGCCGATAATATATTTCAAAGCCTAAACCACAGGCAACACGTTTAAAAAAGAAATTTCGATTAAATACATGCAAGAATTGTGACAAACTTATGAAAGTACAGGGTGAGCGGGAGTAGAATTTGGTTTTAATGTCGGGAAAACCATTACTTCACGTACAAATTTGAACGCAAAAATACGCCCACGAACGGATCCCTTTTAATGTTCATCGCGACGAAACCCAGAACCCTATATTTAACAGAAACAAAAAAATGATCCACAAACAGCGAGGGTTTTTGAAGACGCAAAATACATTATTTTATATGATAAGACAAAGTCTTTTGAAAGAAAATGGGAGGGGGGTACAAATATTGGCGAAAGGGCTAAAAAATAATTATTCCACGACTTTCAGAAAAGCACAATACGCCTCACTTTAAGGTGGGGCCCTACGAGGTTTATCGAGAAGATTTCCCTATATTTTTAAAAAAACCCCTAAACAAAAAAATTTTAAACCCAAACAACAAGGTTAAAAACTTAAAAACATAAACACATTATGAGCGAGCGTAGCGGCGTCTCCATTGACTCTTTGGGGCCGAATGTTGTTTTTTTTTCGTTACTGGTCGTACAGGGCGCCCGTTTTTTCTGATCGCCTGAAATTTTTTACACTGTCATACCCCCTAGGCGGGTTGCTGTATTTTTGAAAAAATGAAGTTAAAAAAAAGAAGGAGGCAGTGAATACAAAAAACACTTTAGAAGGGATGACGTGAAATTTGTCAATGCAAAAATGTTGGGAAAAGATAAAGGTCAATGTCAATATCCTTACCTACACTGTGTGGAGGGCCTTATGGGGAAAGTCGTACTGGTCATTTGCACGTACCGGGGCCGCTCACAACACTCCAAATGACGTTTTCCTAGTAAAGCTATTCATGAAAAAAAGAGATGGGAAGTACGAAATTGTCCAAAGATCTAATACTTTTTATTCTCCACGAGGGTTTGATCGCCCCCCATTATAAGGAAATCCCAACAAAACTAATTGCGCCCATCAAAGTTTGGAGCCACATTAAACTTGTTTTGGGTAACCCAATTTTTTGGACTTCTTGTGTTGAAACCAAATGGGTTATTTTTTACTAGGAAAACGCTTAAATCCCCCGCGTTGATGGTGAGCTTTTTTTTTAAGTTTTTGGTTTGCGTGGGGGTATCTTTATTTTTTCAATGCTTTTCTTTTCGTCTAGCATTGTTGGTGTTGTTGTCAAATTCATTGTACCTTTTCAATTTTATTTATTTACCGTAAAAAAAAACTTATATTAAA
>JAMZAV010007524.1:0-13531 GCA_024449915.1 Sweltsa coloradensis
CAGGGTTGAGGGGGGGGCTACACCCAGACCACGTCCCTCCTACGCCACGGCATTCCTCCGTCGGTATGGCGAACCTGTGACAGTGGCGGATACAGGGTTGAGGGGGGGGGCTACACCCCAGACCACGTCCCTCCTACGCCACGGCATTCCTCCGTCGGTATGGCGAACCTGTGACAGTGGCGGATACAGGGTTGAGGGGGGGGGGGGCGATTGCCGCCCCCCATTATTCATTAAACATAAATTATTTCATATTTTTCCAAAATAATAGTTTATTATTTTATCGTGTAAACCTCTAAAATGTGTCTCCTAGGCCTATGCTAAATTAAAAATAAGTAAAATCGTAAATATATTGCCATGTATGCTGTGAACTGTAAGCTCGAAATGACGACAAAACAAATTGACGCACAGATACTACTAGATATTATGTTTCGGTATTGCATTGAGCCCACCTCTTTTTTTCTAAAACGCACCAAATGCAATCAAAACCTGATTTTCAACAATTTCGCCTGCGGTGTTATATTTATGGGGGACCTGTCCCCCATAAATATAGCACCCCCCCTTTCCCACGATTATACATGCAAGAGCGAATCGTCCCTCCCCCCATGATCATGTCCTAGATCCGCCACTGTCCTGTGGGCCCCCCTTTGGAAAACCTCTGCGTACGCCTATGTTCACAGATTTTAAGTGTTTTAGCAGTATATTTGCTAGCGTCGACGCCGTTTTTGTGTTGTTTTAATGTAATGACAAGGAAAAATAATAAATATAAAAATAATACAAAACAAATATGTTTCGGGTTCGTATCAGTTAGGGCGGAAAGCGTGGTTTTCTCGAAACGAGGTTTTCTCCGCCAAAGATCTGGACAAACGCGTACTTTTTGGACGCTCCTCCACGAGAAAGGATTGTACTTTTCGAAAAAAATACACCAGAACAAATTTGCTTCCGGGTCAAATATTTAAAAGAAAAGAAAAAGTTAATTTTGTCATGTTTTCTAGAGTCCCGGTTGCCGTGCCCATAGTATGGTTTGCACCCGCACGTCGAAGGTACCGACACATTCGAAATCTTTCCGGGTACAAGCACAGCGAAGATTTCCGGGCCGACTCACATAATTTGGTTTCGAAAGCCAATGAAATGGTGAACAAGTTACAAAATCAATTAACCCACAATTTTTTCCGAATGCGCGAAAAAAATACAAAATTTGTTCAATTATTACTGGAAATTTTAAAAGCTTAAAATCTTGGCTTCCTTGGCTGAATTTGGATTAACAAAGCTCATTAACGAAGAGGAAAGATAAAGGAATTTAAATAAAATTGGTTTGATAACTGAGGATCGAACCCGGGTTAGGTGGACGTCTTCGAGTTCGATCCGGGACATTTTTCGAAAGTTAAATTTTGCGTTCATAGTCGTAAAAAGCATAGTCAACTTTTTTCTGAAATTTACGGATGTTTCGAGTCAAGACACTTATCGAATCTTCACGAAAATTTATATACAAACTACTGTGCATTTTGGTTTCGTTGTCGGTACGTTACGGCTGACACAAAATTGTAATGCATGCCCGTTTTTCCATAAAAAAATTAGTTGTTGTGCTACGTGCTTATTTAAAAAGACCTGAAACAGACCCTACTTCCACTTTTAGGTCAGTTCAATCTTGGTCTATTTAATACCTAAATTAATGATCTAGGGATCTAAAAATAAATACTTCAATCCCTCAATTTTACATCCAAAGCGCCGAAATTGAACTGAAACGTATTTTGAATTGTAAGCCGATAAAAAATTTCATTTGCAATTGAATGCAAATAAAAAAAATCATTTGAGGGGTAATGCTATAAAAGATTCGATTACCTTTGTTGGCCTATAAAATACGTGAAAGTCTTGACGATTCCGAAAATCAATATCTTAGCCCTTCGTTTTTACATTCTATGCGCCAAATATGCACTAGTATTTTTTCTTTGTCACATTGGCTACATCTATATACCGTTTTACAACTTATACACAGTTTATGAGTGGGTATGGGGGGGAATACATACTATATCGATTGGGGTTCGTCATTTATGTACAAACTTTTGTGATCATGTATATATAACATTTGATAGTGATTTATTTTCTACTTTTAAGTGTTGTTCATATTTGCATATGCACCTGCAATGAGATTCACCGAGATAATTATCAAACTGACATTGAATAAAAAATAAATCACATTTACTTATGAATTTACAAGAACTACAAAAGAATGCTGGACATTCACCATCGAACACAGGTAAAAGGTTTATAAAAACCCCAATTTTGAGTAGTCAAAATTTAAATGTAAATAAAATATAATTTTGCATCGATATTCCATCAGTTCTGTAATGGTCATGTTGTGATAAAGGGCAATTTTAATAGTCGGAACACTGTTCCGGGCACTACCTGACAATGTTGGTGGAATTTTGGACATTCCTGTTATACTTTTGGTTGTCCTATATTGCCAAATTCGACACAAGGGCACGTTGAGCAAGCCCAGTTGACCAGACGAATAACTGCATCGATAATAATATTTAAATTAGGCATTGTCCGTGAGGGCGAAAAGGAAAAAGAACGTGGGAAATGTTTTTTCTATTACTGTCAAAGAATTTTGGGATCATGTCTCGCAGAAAAATCTTTGATGGAAGTGATTTCCTTTTGAATGGGCTGGAATGGAGAGGGGGGAGGAGCAAAGTCGAACTCTTGGATTTGGGAACATTAATTATTTGGTGATTTTTATTTTTTTCGGTTTGGCACTTTCCAATGACGTCAGATGGCTGCGTTCAAGGTTACCGTACCAAACTGCGATCAGTTCATCGGGGCCTAAAACTAAATTGGAATTACTAACAAGTGGCACAAGATTTGGGGAATCCAAAAACCACTACTTTTGTTTATAATTTTCGCAAATATCACCCGATCCAGGCCTTGTCGTACTCCAAAGAATCGGGCGGAAAAGATTTCGGAAATTATTTTTCCGCCCGCAACTTTGTTGCAACGGTACGAGTCTGGAGGCGTCCCTGAAAAGTGACTCGAAAAAAACGGATTTTTGAAAAAAAAATTGGGCACGCCTAAAAAGGACAAAACGAACCAAATATCCTACCGGAAAAGCGTTCCAAAGAACATTTGTCCCGGATTTTTACAAAAGGCGTGCAAATGCCCCGATTTCGAACATTCTTTTTCTCGCAACTTTGGGGTGACAGGACGAGTCCGGACGTGTACCGAAAAGCGTCCCGGAAAAATATTAGTCACGGATTTTCGGTAAAAGCTCTGAAACTGACCCTAAAGGACGAGACGAACAAAATAACGTACAGGAAATGCGTCCCAGGAAACAAATTTGTGCCGTTTTTTTTTTACAAAAGGCGAAAAAATGTCTCACTTTCGATTATTATATTTCCCGCAACTTCAAAACAGCGGAACAAGTTCAGCAGCGTCCCGGAATAATGTCACGGGAATTTTTTTTTCGGAAATACATGGTAGCTAGCCCGGAAGGATGCGGGACGGGACACGAGGGGCGAACAAACAAAAATCAAAATAGGCTTCGTGACAGGTGGTAACGGAAGAAAATAAAATAAACGGTGGGTAGCAAATTTTGTATGAAAGCGGGTTCGACTGTGACTCGGGCATTGTTCGCCCGACCTGAACGCGTCTTGGACCGACACGGAAGCAACCGGTGTACAGGCCGAATAACGGAGACGGGAAACGAGCAAAGTCACTTCCGCCCGCAGGGGAAGCGAACGGAACGCGATTGCGACGCAGTGACTCCTCGTCTGGAGTCGATCTGTTGGGCGATTCTTCGGCCACCGTACCGTGGACCTTGCCGCGGCCGCGTCCAAAACAGGCGGGCCAACCGGTACTGGGCGAAGAGACTGGGCACGCCGGGGCCTCCGTGCAGCGGTTAGCGGCTACGACGTTTTCCAACGAGGTTGCGCAACTTGTTACGGTTAATATTTAACAAAGGAAATTTGAATCTGGTTTCCCGCAAAAACAACAAGGAAAGTAGTGTGACGTCACTGGGGTACACGCAGTTGGGCGCAGACCCAAAGTAAGTTATAGCAGACCGCTCCCTGTGCTCCTGACAAGTTGTGTTTTCGTGTAGATTTCTAGATTGAAAGAAATGCCGCGTTATATAACTTCCCATAAGGACCTTTACATTTACAGTTAAAGGAGTCAGCATTATCAAAAACCCACTAAGTCAGGCTAGATCCCTATTATCGAAATAAAAAGCAGGCCCAAAAGTAATACTCACAATCAGGGTTAAGCTCCCAACATCCCGGTTGGGCAACACACTGGCTCACATTAGATGGAAACATGAAGACAACACAGGGTGCAAAACATAAAATATATAAATATAACAAACTATCGATTAAAATATTATTTGCGAGCTATGGCATTTGCTTTCGGGGACCGTCTCACCCAGACGACCTCCTACTTTACGAACAATCTTCGATCACTTGAAGGATGAGCAGGTCGTTAAATATGTGTCAGATTTTGGTACCCAATAAACTAATTGGAACAGTATTTCTGAAGGTAGAAGGATGTTTTTTATTTATCTCCCCAAATAATGTTGTCGTTTCGTCAGCAATTTGTAAGACTGGCAGATAAAATTCTGCGCCAAATTCTATCCGTGGCCCAGACAAGGAAAATGTGCAACCTGCCTGTGATCCTATCCAGGGTGCCGCTCGTGAGATAGTTGCGGAGGTTGCCCGCCACGTGCGCCCCCAGGCTGAACCCTATGACGTGGAACCTGGAGAGCGGTATCGCCACCTGCTGCACTAGAAGGTCGATCATCTGGGCGCAGCACTCGGAGATAACGGCCACGTTCCAAACAGCGTGGGGGTAGCATGGGTCGCGGACTAGCGGTGAGTAGTCCACGGAGATGATGTTGTAGTTGGTGTACGTGAAGTAGGCTGTGGAATCATTGACAAGGCGGTTAGAATGATTAGCTCTTCGATTACTCAGACATTTTTGTACTTGCTGGGTCAATGGAGTTTAGGAACACTTGTTCGCGGGTACGGAAGGGGCCGGTACTTTGGTATCCTCAAGATATACTCTTATCTGCCAATAAAATTCTAATTTTCTGATCACAAGTTTGATCATGGACTGGAAATACATTTAAAGAAATTTAGAAGTCATCTCCTTAAACAAGTGATATTTGCTGGTGGGGTGAACGAACCACAGTCAACAGAATCTTGCTAGAGCGTCGGAGAAAGATTGGACTTATCTCGTACCAGGGGGTCTATTTACTAAAAGTGACAGCGACAGCGACAACGTAAGTGACAATAGTCGATCAACAACGACAACTTTGGTGAGAAGAACAAGTGGGAAGTGCCATTTTGAATTTTTATTACACCAAATCAAATAGTTATAACTACAATTTTTTGCTGTATGAAGTTGTTACGTTAAGGAAACAGGATTCAGGACTTGGGGCTCGGTGTTGTTGCTGTTTAATACAATAGAAAGCATGTAGGATTCTGCACCGTGGAAAGAGTTTGGAATAAGAATAATAATTACATTGAATTAACCTTCTCTGGATCCAACTGTGTTTGGTGATTTCTACAACTACTCCTAGAAGTACTTGATTTTGGTGCTTTGGATATATATTGTACAATGCATGCAAATTTGTAAATGGGTCCGCTCTAATCTTTTTTTATTTATTTGCTTTACTATTTTATTAAGTTGTTATATCTACACTTTCCTTAAATTTATTTCAAAATTGTTTGGTTGTTTCACTTAGAAACATTCTGTAAATTGAATGAGAGCACTAATTGTCGTAACAGTAAGCTCGACTTCTACAATATTTGCTCTCATAATGTTGGGACTCTATAACATATTTTAAAGTGACCACCGACTGACATCCGGCCGTGTATCCATCTGCTGGTATTTTCTTAGGGTAGTTTTTTATATCATAGCCTTCAAGGCTGCCTAGAGAGGGCGTCAGCTGCCGAAGTGGCCACTATGGGTTGGTCGGGCAGATGCGCTTTGTTGTGGAAGTGGTTGCTGGGCATTAGTAAACAAAATAATGTTGGTGTGATTGTTTTCGTGTGTGTAAAACATCATCTTGCTTCAAATGTTTAATTAAACGAGGGAGCGGAGCGACTGAGTGTCTACATTCAACTTAAACGGCTCTCATTCTGTGATTCTGTCTGTCTGTACGTCGAAAATCAGCCGAACCGCTGAACAGATTGCGCTGAAATTTTAAACAGACATCCGGTACAAGTTTTCTGAGAACTGTTAACAAAATCAGCTAGATCCATAGCGATTTAAGCCTATAATAAATAAAAATGTGATTTTTAAAAATATCGATAGCATTTGTTTAGTAGCAGCTAGCGGGACGAGATCTACCTGGCTGACATGGCCCACTGGTAAGCATTTAGCCTGCCGCACGGAGGGTTGGGGTTCGATACCCGTTAATTAGAACTTTTTTTTATATTTTTACACCCACATTAGGGTTGTTAAATGGGAAATAAAAATTGTGATTTTGTTTTATCTTGGAAATTTGTTAATGTTTCACGCTAATACGACGATTCGCATTTTGTTTGAATGTTCAATTTAAATAACTAGGGAAACGCCAAAGTCGTTGTAAAACGCGTGAGTGAGCCAAGTGTTGAGTACCCGGGAACATCCCATTTCCTCCCATATACCCAAGGCTGGATCTAGTTCAGTATGGGGAATGATACCGGGTACAATACACATGGATCACTCACTCGTTTAACAACGACTTTGGCGTTTCCCTAGTTAAACGAGGGAGCGGAGCGACCGAGTGTCTCCATTCAACTCGAACGGCTCTCATTGTGATTCTGTCTGTCTGTCTGTCTGTACGTCGAAAATCAGCCGAACCGCTGAACAGATTGGGCTGAAATTTTAAACAGACATCCGGTACGAGTTTACTGAGAATTGCTAACAAAATCAGCTAGATTCATTACGATTTAATCCTACAATAAATTAAAATGTGATTTTTAAAATATCTATAGCATTTGTTTAGTAGCAGCTAGTGGGACAATATCTACGTGGCTTGCATGGCCTATTGGTAAGTATTTAGACTACCGCACGGAGGGTTGGGGTTCGATACCCATTAGCTCGAACTTTTTTATATTTTTACACCCACATATTATTTTTGAGGGGTGTTAAATGGGTAATAAAACCGAGGTGATTTTGTTTTATCTTGGAAATTTGGTAATGTTTCACGCTAATACGTTTTGAACATGATTCGCATTTAAATAACTAGGGAAACGCCAAAATCGTTGTTAAACGAGTGAGTGAGCCATGTGTTGAGTACCCGGGAACATCGCCTTTTCCCATCTAAGGCTCGATGTAGCCCAGTATGGGGAATGATACCGGATACTATACACATAGGTCACTCACTCGTTTAACAACGACTTTGGCGTTTTCCTAGTTAAACGAGGGAGCGGAGCGACTGAGTGTCTCCATTCAACTCAAACGGCTCTCATTCTGTGATTCTGTCTGTCTATCTGTACGTCGAAAATCAGCCGAACCGCTTAACAGATTGCGCTGAAATTTTAAACAGACATCCGGTACGAGTTTACTAAGAACTGTTAACAAAATCAGCTTGATCCATTGGAATTTAAGCTTACAATAAATACAAATGTGATTTTTAATAATATCAATGGCATTTGTTTCGTAGCAGTTAGCGGGACGAGGTTGACGTGGCCTGCATTACCTAGTGGTAACCATTTAGCCTACCGCACGGATGGATGGGGTTCGATACCCGTCAGTTCTAACTTTTTTATATTTTTACACCCACATATTATTTTTGAGGGGTGTTAAATGGGAAATAAAAATTAGGTGATTTTGTTTTATCTTGGAAATTTGTTAATGTTTCACGCTAATACGTTTTGAATACGATTCGCATTTTGAATGTTCAATTTAAATAATTATTGTGGCAAGCAGAGTGAGTTCCTGTAAGGTGACCAGACGGTCCGGTTTTAGAAGTCAAAACACTTGGCTAACTCACTCGTTTAACAACGACTTTGGCGTTTCCCTAGTAAATAGTGTTACAACTACTTCTCTCATTTTATTCCCCTGGTTTATTAAACGAGGGAGTGGAGCGACCGAGTGTCTCCATTCAACTCGAACGGTTCTCATTCTGTGATTCTGTCTGTCTATCTGTCTGTCTGTCTGTCTGTACGTCGTAAATCAGCCGAACCGCTGAACAGATTGGGCTGAAATTTTAAACAGACATCCGGTACGAAATTATTGGGAACTGCTAACAAAATCAAGTAGATCCATTGCGATTTAATCCTACAATAAATAAAAATGTGATTTTTAAAATATCGATAGCATTTGTTTAGTAGCAGCTATCGGGACCACTTCTACGTGGTTTGCATGGCCTATTGGTAAGCATTTAGCCTACCACACGGAGGGTTGAGGTTCGATTCCCGTTAGCTCGAACTTTTTTTATATTTTTACACCCACATATTATTTTGAGGGGTGTTAAATGGAAAATAAAACTTAGGTGATTTTGTTTTATCTTGGAAATTTGTTAATGTTTCACGCTAATACGTTTTGAACACGATTCGCATTTCAAATGTTCAATTTAAATATCTAGGGAAACGCCAAAGTCGTTGTTAAACGAGTGAGTGAGCCATGTGTTGAGTACCCGGTATCATTCCTCATGGGCTAGATCCTAAGGTATAGGGGAGGAAAGGGGATGTTCCCGGGTACTCAACACTTGGCTCACTCACTTAACTCGTTTAACAACGACTTTGGCGTTTCCCTAGTTAGCAACATTTATTTTTGGTCCTCCGGCCCGCGATATTTTCTTGAATATCCGGTATTATTGTGTTAGTTGCTTCTACCTCCCTCGCGGAATTCGTGTGTTGTGAGCTATTTACCCTACTCCTCGTCTTCCTCTGCTGCAATGGAACAACTCCTAGCAAGGGAACGTGTTCTAAAGTGTAATGTAACGCGACTTGAAAATGCCATCAACAACGTGGAGACTAGTGAGTTATCTTTAATTAATCACCATTCATAAAGAACGAGTGCATCAACTTTCGACGGAAAGTGACAGCCTACTTCACGCCGTCAGTGCTGCGTCGGAAGATGATTTGAGCAGTATGAGACTGAGATTAGCGACGTGTTTCAAAGGTTGGTGACAATTAGGACTAGATTATTGGACCTAGGAACCGATGACGGCGGCGCTACGTCGACCACGTCCACCGATGGTAGGCCTAGATCCAGTGATGTAAGGTTACCTAAGCTACAGATGCCGACGTTTGATGGCAACCTGCAAGCATGGTTGTCATTTAAGGATCTATTTGAGGCTGAAGTTCACAACAATTGTCATCTTTCTGGAGCTGAGAAACTACAATACCTCAAGGGGTCACTTCATGGTGAGGCCGCAACACTACTCCGGTCAATCCCTGTGACCAGTGTGAATTACATTGAAGCATGGGAATTGCTAATTTCACGCTATCAAAACAAGCGGGTAATTCTAAATTCCAGTTTGAAACGCATGTTTTCTCAGTCTGGTATGATATATGTTGTTTATTGCCTTAGATAAATAAATAAATGAAGATATTTAATTAGACTTTGACATTTGAGCCTGTATAGGCTAATTATGATATCACATAATATTACATAATACTATAAATATGTACTATATTTTAACATACAGGTACACATCTATTTACAGTACATTTTTAAAGATACATTTAACATAAGACTTACAAATATGAAGTTGATATAAAATTACTAAATGATCCATTTTCATATTCAAGTCCACAGAAAATTAATATTCGTATCATTAGTTTTTTGTAAATGCACCAATATTAGTTACCGGTACTTATTTGACATTCACATACATATACTTATAGGCATCATAGGTCCATAGGTACCTCCAATTGCAAAAAATTAATAAATTGAACAATGTTAGAACTGAAGGCCCTAGGTACCGGTAATGTATTTGCATTGTCCTGGCTATTGTTTGGCTTTCAGCCCCATTTTTCTTCAAAATAGATTTTAAAGGAGTAGTATGCTTTGCTTAATAGGATGTTTTTCAATGATTCTTTGAATTTGTTGATTGCAGTAATTTGTTTTATTCTGTTAGGGAGTTTGTTATATAGTTTAGTTTAGAAATAGTTTGAGTTTACTTGAGATAGTTTGCTACTATGTTGTTCTAAGTGAATGTTGTTTTCCTGTCGTGTTTGTTTTACAATCACCACTGATTGAAATATATATAAGCTGTAGAGAGTAAGAATTTTAAGATTTTTGAATAAGGGTTGACAGTGTGTTCTTGGGTGTGATTTTAATAATATGGTTCTGAAAGCGCGTTTTTGAATTAAAAAAAAATCATGATGGGTAGAGTGGCCCCAGAAATCAACCCCATATCTTAGATTACTTTCGAAAAGTGCAAAATATACTAATTTGGCTGTTTCTATATTGGTAGCATTCCTTATAAGCCTTATCGAGTAGCAGGCAGAACTTAGTTTTCCGGCTAGAAATGTTGTATGTTTGTGCCACGTTAGGCATTCATCCATGTGGATACCCAAAAAAAATGATGTCATCTACCCTTGAAATCCTTGTGCATGTACTATTGCATTCTTGTATTTAAGCGAGCGAAGCGAGCGTTTCGATTTGACTCTGCCGGAAAAATTAGTCACTGTTTTTTTTTTTGTTTGTTTGTTTGTTGTTTTTTTTTGTATGTCTCGCCATAACGTTCGAACGGAGGCTCGGATCGAGTTGAAATTTTGACCATCCGCAAGCTTCGTTCTCGATTGAATGCCATTAGTTTTGTGGCAAAATCGTTCAAAAAGTTAAAAAGTTACATTAAAGTTAACCGTAAGTTTTTTTTTTAAACTAAACGGCGACAAAATCTGAGATAGCCAAATCATTTAGAATGTCCGTCCGGTCACGAATATGTTAATTTTATTTTGATCCGATAAGTAGTGTAGATGGAAATTACATTATAACAAAAGTAACGTTGCCATGACAACGAAAAGACGCGCGAAGTTTCTAATGCACTGCCACCTAGAAGTAATCAAAATACTTTCGAGGAAGCAGTCTATTATTAAAGAGTCAAGGTCCTCTAGATGGCGGTGGATGCAATGTGGGTCTTGCTATAGCACGTGCTCGCTTATCAACGCGTCCAACAGAGCGTTTCCTAGTAGTAGTTCATTTATTGGTTGTAGAGATCTGCTGTTTTGAGTTGAATGAAATTGAATAAATTTTGTTTTTGATGAGTTTGAGACTAATTTATTACTTTTAAACCCAGTTCGTAGGCCTACAAGCTATTGATTTCTCTTTTGCTAGGTAATTAGCGTCTCTGAGTTTGAGGCTGTAACTAGTGATGTCGCATCATCGGCAAAAAGTTCAATGTCCTCTATGCAAAAAGGGAAGTCGTTTATGAATATGTTGAAGAAAAGGGGACTTACTACTGATCCTTGTGGGACTCCACAACTGCTAACCATTTTTTTAGAGGTGGTTATTATTTTATTACCTCTTGCATCTTTGAGTTTTTTAATTCTACATACTGGTATCTGTAGCTTAAATAAGATTTTATTAGTTTTAGAGCAGAGCCTCGTATCCCATAGTAATTAAGTTTATATAGAAGAATTTTGTGGTCAATGGAATCGAAGGCTTTAGACAAATCATAAAATAGCACATACAAACACTCCCACACTCACAAAGTTCACTCACACCCGCAACCAACACGCACACACACATACAAACACTCCCACACTCACAAAGTTCACTCCGCAACCCCGAACTGCAACCAAAGACCACATACAAAACACTCCCACACTCACAAAGTTCACTCACACCCGCAACAACACGCCACACACATAAAACACTCCCAACTCACAAAGTTCACTCACACCCGCAACCAACACACCACACATACATACAAACAACTCCACACGTCACAAAGTTCACTCACACCGCAACCACACCACCCACACACATACAAACCCTCCCACACTCACAAAGTTCACTCACACCCGCAACCAACACGCACACACACATACAAACACTCCCACACTCACAAAGTTCACTCACACCCGCAACCAACACGCACACACACATACAAACACTCCCACAACTCACAAAGTTCACTCACACCCGCAACCAACACACACACAGACATACAAACACGCCCACACTCACAAAGTTCACTCACACCGCAACCAACACGCACACACATACAAACACTCCCACACTCACAAAGTTCCTCACACCCGGAAAAAAAGAAAAAAAAAAAAAAAAAAATCAAAAAAAAAAAGTTTAAAAAAAAAAAAAAAAAAAAAAAAAAAAAAAAAACAAAAAACGCAACACACATACACACTCCCCCACTCACAAAGTTCACTCACGCCAGAGTATTACCACCCGCAACCAACACGCAAACACACATACAAACACTCCCACACTCACAAAGTTCACTCACACCCGCAACCAACACACACACACATACAAACACTCCCACACTCACAAAGTTCACTCACACCTCGCACCACACACACACACACAAACACTCCCACACCTCATCAAGTTCACTCACACCCGCAACCAACACACACACACACATACAAACACTCTCACACTCATTAAGTTCACTCACACCCGCAACCAACACACACACACACATACAAACACTCCCACACTCACAAAGTTCACTCACACCCGCAACCAACACACACACACATACAAACACTCCCACACTCATTAAGTTCACTCACACCCGCAACCAACACTCACACACATACAAACACTCCCACCCCCCCCCCCCACCCCCCCCCCCCCCCCCCCCCCCCCCCCCCCCCCCCCCCCCCCCCCCTCCCACCCCCCCCCCCCACCACCACAAACCCCACCCCCCCCACCCACCTCACCCCCCCCCACCCCACACCCCACCCACACCCCCCCACACCCCCCCACCCCCAACCCCCCACCCAACACCCACCCCAACAAACAAACAAGCACCAACACCGCCACCACACACACACCCATACTCACAACACTCCCACACCACAACACTTCAACTCACACCCCCAACAACACACACACCACACACAAAACACCCACACTCCAAATCAAATCACCCCCCCAACACGCACACACACACACAACACCTCCACAACTCAACAGCACTCACACACCCACCACACACAACACACTTACAAACAATCCCACACACAAAACGCACCCACCCCCCAACCCCCACACCCACCCACCCAAACACTCCCACACTCCCCAAATCACCAACCACAGCACAACACGCACACACACAAACACTCCCACCCCCCCCAACTCCCAACACCACCCGCAACAACACCACACACACAAACATCCACACACAATCACCACCCGCCCAACACCACACCACAACACCCACATACCACACACCCAAAACCCCACACACAAAACTCCAATACAAATCCCCCCCACAAACACCCCACACACAAACTCCCCTCACGCACACACACCAACCAAACGCCCACACAAACACTCCCAAACAACCGCAACAACCAAACACACACAAACAAACCTCCCCAAACAACACCACCCGCAACCACACCCCATA
>JAMZAV010007525.1:0-42398 GCA_024449915.1 Sweltsa coloradensis
CTAGAAAAAGCATATTGTATTTTCAAATTTAATGAATCGCCCTGCCCCCCACCCCCCCTTGGGGCCCGGCTAAAGTCTTTACCAACTTGTGAGTTTACAATTTTCCCTTTACCCCCCCGGTCCCCCTGGGCCCCCGGTTGTGGAATTGACCCCAAAAGCATTGGCCCTCTGCCTAATCGTCCAAGTCGATTACAAGAAACAAGAACGTCCACCCTTCCGCAAACATCAGCTTTAGTAGATGCCCGAAAAAAATCACAAAAATCGTACATATTTTTAAATTTTTTGTAACTTTTTTTTAAAAAATAGCTTTTGTCTTTTTAGAAATTTATGTTCCTAAAATCCAAAATTGGAACACAGGTTTTAAAGTTTTTACAAAAAAAAAAAGGCCCCCTATTGCAAAATTTGCCCCGGGCCTAACAGATCATAATAAATATTTTATCCAACACATTAAATATTTGGTCCCCCTTTTTTTCTCACTAGCTTTTTTGGTTAATTGTTTTTCGCACAAAATTAACCCTCCCTTTTTTGGTTCGGCCCCGCAAAATCTCCAGAGTAAATAACCCCTCCTGCCTTCCCCGCGTCCAAAACCTTGTTTGCACGAGCTTCATCCATCAGATCCCACCCTTCCAAAATTGTTGGGAGGAATGGGGATTTCTTTCGGCGAGCATTTGTTTCCAAAACCCATGTCCCACACAATCACAATTCCCCCCTATGAATCAATATTTTAGTGCCCCCCCTTCCCCCCCCCATGTTGTGTTCTTGGGGTTCCTTTCACTAAGCAAAGTTTTTCGGTAAAGGCCCCCCACTCACATTTGCCACACCACTTGTTGTTGCCCCTCCACCTTTTTTTTTTCACATAAAATCCTTATCAAAAAAGAAAACGGTGTCATATTTATTTTAATATCTATACTTATTTAACAAGATAAAAAAAATAAAAAACCCTACAACTGTATGTTTTTACTGAAATTGTTCCCTTGTTTTGTTTATTACCGTTTTATTATGGTTTTTTTTTATACAATATGGTTTTTAATTTTTATTATCCTTTGGTAAAACCCCTCCAATGTAAAAATGTGCCAAGCCAATGCTGTAAACTTTTTTGTCAAGTGAAAGGAAATTAAAATCAATAAAGAAAGATAACAGAAACGTATTTATCAGGTTAGGACCATAACACGGCGGTTAAGCGGCTAAATCAGTAAAATTTAAATAATCCCTAATTATTAAGCAAGACGCACACAGGAAGCCCCCGTCCCAAAATTCTCCCACAATGCCTCACTCCATCCAGAAATAAGAAAAATCATAGTAAACCAAACAGGGCAACTATACAACAAACACTTACTACGCATTATGGACAAATATTTGTGACCACGATTTTTTTTACGGCAAAATGAGGACTATTTTTTTCTGGACCCATACTCCCCTACCCTTCGTAAGTTTAAAATGGGGGGCCAAGGAACTTTCCCAAACAAGTTTTTGCCATTTTACAGGTGGTTTTAGTAATCTTTTTTTATTATCATTGTTGGGACAAAAAAACAAATTTATTTTTATAAAACAATATTTATTGGAGGATCCTTCGTTTTGTGATAAATGGGATTTTTTATTTTTCACATTAAACAACAACGGGTCCCCCCCCCACACAATTGGTGAAAAAAGGTTTTTTTTCCCCCCCATTGACAGGGAATTTTTTTGCCGTTTTTGGCCATGGAAAATCTGTGCATTTCCCCCATCCCAGGTGCTTTTTTTTTCCACAGACAAAAGGAGTAAAGGTTTTAAAAATTCCGCGAACCCACTCGCGGGCGAAGCCGGAAGCGGAGTTAATTAAAAAATCAAAGGGTTGTGCGTCAGGTTTACTTGGGGCCAAGTATTAAGGCCCCCACGGTCCACCCCCCCCAATTAAAATTTACCAAAAAAATTCTTTCTACCTGTCACCCTTGTGCATCGGATTTTATTCAAATCTAACGATTATTTTTATTTTTGGTGGACACATTGGAAACCCCGGAAAAAAAAAATTTTTTTTGTTTTGGACTTTCTGCTGGCAAATCTTATTATTTATGCCCTTTTGGTCCAACAGAAGTTATTATTTTTCGTGTAACCAAAAAAGAAATAATACTAAAACCCCCAGAAGACAAAAATAACGAATTGCAATAACAATTTTCCGCAAAAATTTAATTATTAATTTTTTCACTGTACAAACTGAAAATATGGTTTTTTAGCAATGAGCCCTGCCCTGAACCTATTGTTTTCCCCCCCCGAGCAAATAAAAAACGCCATTTTTAGTTTATACATTCCAAGGCATAAAACAAATTGACTGGAAAAGAAGGTCTTGGGTCCTCCAAATTCCACAAAAAGAAATATTGTTGATTTGAACAAAAGAATCCGCTGAAAAAAAAAA
The DNA here is from genome assembly GCA_024449915.1 of Sweltsa coloradensis. Taxonomy (NCBI): domain Eukaryota; kingdom Metazoa; phylum Arthropoda; class Insecta; order Plecoptera; family Chloroperlidae; genus Sweltsa; species Sweltsa coloradensis. The sequence goes on from JAMZAV010007525.1 coordinate 2,390, forward strand.
ATTTTAATTTACAAATAATAATATAACCATAAACTCAACTAAAATACCTCCCAAATTAATACTATGTGTTTATTTTTTTAATTTACATGAACCTGTTTTTTTGTAAAAAACAAATTCTTCAATTGGACATATAATTTATTCCCCCGGGTTTGAGTTATGTTTTGTGCCAGAAATCGACAAGTTCCCCCCCCCCCGACGTAAGGAACAGAATGGGTTTTTTGGGGGGTGGAAATGGGTTTAAACCCCCCCCTCCCCCACCCCCCCCCCCACTTGTTCCCAGTTGGGTACACCCCCACCACCCTGTGATCCCACCAGGAAACCACCAGAAGTAAACACATACCCTCACAAACGATACAACCACCACCTGGGGGGGGAGAAATTAATTTTATACAGTTCCCCCCCCAAGAAAATTACTAGAGGGGGTGTTTTGTTTATTGTTGGGAAAAGAAAAAATCTTTCATAATAAAAACTCCATCCAATTTAATGGGTAAATTTTTTGGCACTTGTTGAAGGGCGGGCGTACGGGCCCTGTTGCCAATTGTGTTTTTTCATAAAATATAGATTTTTCCCCCCCCCCCCTCGCCCAAATCCCCTTTCGTTTGTTTTTTACAAAGCCCATGAACCAACCAGTTACATGGGGACGTGAAATCAACTGTTAAAAAGACCCATTAGAAGGAAAAAGAGGACCCCATTTTTTTCCTCCCTTCCCCAACATCCAAAAACAAGGGGGTTGTCCGGGCCAACAGCAGCGCCACCGTATTTTGTTCAAACAAACCCCCTAGTGTGATAGATTTTCCTCCTTCGGGGAACCCGGTTCCCCCCCCCCCCCTATCAACGAGAGGCTTTGGTGATTTTTTGGAGTTTAGAATTTTGATCCCCATTGGGAACACAACTGAACCCAATATTTGTTTAAATTTAATTGATCTTTAGGGAACAACTGATTTTATCTTTTTTTAAGTACGAAATAGCATTTACGACCCTTGATTTACATAACAGCTATCCAAATTTAAATCATGATTTATTTAACGAAGAATGAAAACCCCACTGTGGAGTCTTAAAAAGGCAGAATTATTTATGCGGCACTAATAATTAATGTAACATGGTTTTTTCTGAGCAAATGTTTTTTTAACTTGCCGTATTTTGCTCTTTTGTCACAACGTTTTCAATTTTCACAATTGGCGCCATTCAGTTTGTTTTGACGAAAGATCCATGCCCCCCCCCCCCCACCCCCCCCCCCCCCCATCCCAGAAAGCATTAGTCCCCCCCCCTCCCCTAGTCCCCCCCACATCATGGAAAACTCCCTACCCACCTCGCTTATCCAAGCAATTTTCGGTCCCCGACCGCTCCCCCCCGCCCGGCAAAGCCCCACGCCCGTGGTGGAATATAATAAATCAGGTCCCCCCTCGGACAGGACAAGAAGTGAGCCATTTTCCGTTTTTGGGTTCAGGAGGCGATCCCCAAGTTATCAACCTATAAATGGGCGGCGGGGTTTTTGGCATTAACAATTTACTTAATAACCTTAGGGCCCTTTTGGTGCAACGTTCCGGAGTTAAAGAAAGCCGGAAAAGCCCGCGGCGCGTCCCCCACCACACCACTTTTCTGTTTTTCCCCTTGGAGACATTTCAGACCCATTTGATAAGAAGGATTCGGCCCTACTTTTGTCTACGGGACCCAAGCTTTTCAAAGCCCTCACTTCAAAAACAGGCAACAATCTTTTGGGACCAACAATTTTAAATAAAATTTAACGGAAATGTAATGCAAACTTTCACTACGAACTGAGGAAAAAACTTAACTTGGGTAACCGTAAATATTCTTCCTCCACTTAATTATGGCATTACTACCTTTTTTAACAATAATAATTGGAAAATATTTTAAAAAAAGGGACCTGATTAATTCCCCCCCCCATAAATTTGATTGTGGATTTTTTGAATTTGGATTATTTGCGACTTTACGTCCCCAACTCATAAATTAACATGCTAAAAACATTTTAGACGAACCTTTTTGAACCTTTTTTTTAAAAATTTTTTCGGTTTTTTTAAAAAAATAACTTCAACTGTTGAAAAAAGTTTCTTTTATTTTGAGCTGTGTGTGAAAACTGAAACGTTTTTTTAAGAAAGTTATCCATCTTAAACAAATAAAATGAAAACTGTCCACCCCCCCACATATCTGGGTTTTGGGGGGGTGTTCTAGTTGGGTTAATGTGGTACACAAAACCTCAGAAAGCCCGGTAACCGGTAAAATAAATCGTATTTCGGGGGGGGAAGAGAGGAGATTGAATACAAATCGGAGATTTTTTTCCGAAACGGGAACGGGAGAAGAATCAAGAGACCCCAACAATTGGGCAAAAAAAATTTTATTGTTGTTACGCCCTTTCTTTTTGTCCCCTTTGTTGAAAAACCCATGATTGAAAAATTGACCCCATAGAAAACTTCATATGCCCCAACCGGGGCCCCCCGATTTCCTCTGGGGAACCCTGCCCTTTCACAGGTTTTAAAACTTTTTGTGCTTGATTATGCAAAACCAATTCCGTCCCCCTGAAAAGAATTCCAGGAAAATTTTTATCAATACATTTGGTTCCCCCCCCCCTTATACAATTAAATAAATTGTTCACAATGAGTAAAATAAAGATACATAAAACACAAATGAAAAAATTACAAATTGTTGCCTTGGCCCCCTGCTTGGCCCCAAAGAGATTGAACCATTTAATAAAATTGGTCCACTCCCTCCCATAATTCCTAATGAAAATTTTTCCCAGTTTTTTATAAAAATTTGAACAGCTTTCCCTACCTTGGCCAACTCTTTTTGCCCAAAAATTTAAATTTTATATACTGTTTTAATTTCTATCGTTTTTACGTTTATTTTTTCTCTGAATGACAAAGCGTAAAGCCGAGCGAAGCGAAGGATTCCCCATTTGTCAAACTAACCACTTGGGGAAAAAAAAACCCCATCCGGAAAATGGGTTTTGTTGTTTTTTTGTTGTCTTTCCTTTCCTTTCCCCCTTTCCTCCCTGGTTTATTGTAATTTAATTGTGGTGTTTCCCCTGGATAGCAACTTATTTGTTTGTTCCGGCTAAAAAACCGAAATTATCTCCCAATTTGGCACCGGATAAACAAATATTTTTTAATTGAAAGGCACGTCCGAAATCTCTGAAACCCAAGGAACTGTGGCCCCCCCACGTTTTTTTTTTGTTGAGGCGCCCATCGCGGAAAATTTAATTTTCTCCGTGTAAATCGGTTCAATATTTAACGATTTTTTTTTTTGTTTTTTTTTTTTTTTTTTTTTTTTTTTATTTTTTTTTTCGCCTTTTTACACAAAAAAAATTCTTCGACCTTTATACCACCTCACCAATGCTTTTATCACCGAAATGGTAAGTGAATTTCTTTCAACAGAACCTTTTTACTTTTTTCATGAATTTCTATTTATTGCCGTGTTGAATTCGAACGCCGCCATAAAAAAATTATTTTACTCCTTTCTCCACTGAAAATTTAAAATTTTTGCCAATTTTTTATTACGTGGGTTTTTTTTTTTTTAAAAAAAAAAACTTTTCCTTTTCACCTTGAAATTAACACCTAACCATGCCCATTTTTTTATCTCAATTGTTAATGATTTTTTCCACAGAACCTCTAATTTTCATGAATTAATATTAGTTTACGTGTGAAATTTGAGGGCAATTCCCCGAAAAATAAAAGCAACAATTTTTTTTGATTTATCATGAAATCGCAATTTTTTTACGGGGGATTTATTTTTTTTGTTTTTTTTTTTTGTAAATTTTTTTTTTTTTAATTTTTACAATTATTCCTTTGACCTTATACACCTACCAATGCGTTTTATTTACCTCCGATTGTAAGATTTTCTATACAGACACCCGTTATTTTATCATTTAATATTATTTTGGTGGTGAAATTGTGAGCGCCACCCCAATCAAAAAATAATTTTTCGCTCATTGAAAAATCGCAATTTTTTAAACGCCCTATTTTTTCAGGGGAGGGGGGGGGTTAAAAACAAATTAAAAAAAACGCTCCATCCAACACGCCCGCCCTGAAAAAAAGACGTTGATTGCGAAGCTATCCCCCCTAGTATTAAAATTTTTTTTCCATTTTTAATACACCTTCCCCTTATAAAAGCATAGCCTTCCTGAGAAACACAAATACCCATGCCCTGGCTGCAAAAAATAACTTTTAATTACCGATAGCACAAGTTTTTCGTAGAATTTTAAAAACTATTAGAAGTTGTCCAAAAGTAATAAATAACATAAATTTTTTTGATGTTAACTATTATATCAAACAAAAACCAAAAATCATACATGGGACATATTTCCCATTTGTTTATTTATAAACACTCGAAAAAAAACAGTTTAATTTGTATGTAAAAAATAATATTAAATCGAGAAAAAAACCTACAAAAACCGAAATTGCCCTTGTAATCAATTGTATCTTTAAAGGTTTAAAGCACATATTTTTTCCGCGGGCCGGATCTTAATTTAAATTGGAACACATCCGCCCGTTTCCCTTCCACATCACTTATAGGGCCCCACCGAAACCAGTTTTTCGTTCCTGGGTCCCTCCGATTGGGCCTGCTAAAAGGTTGTTTTTTTAACCTTGTAGCTTTAGTCGGCTCCGAGCTTGTCCCCCAGGGCCACAGCTGCCCTAGCCAAATGGTCCCCCGGGCCACATGGGTAAACTAAACACGAGCGGAGGAAAAAATTTTTTTCCGTTAGGACAATCCAGCCAATGAGGCCCGTTTTGTAAACGACATCCCGCTCGCTTTTTATATTATTAGTCCCCCAAGAACTCCAACCGATACTAGGCCGCCCGTTCGTTAACGAGGAGGGGCTTTTTTTTTTTAGTCCCCACGTTTGCAGGGATTGAGCTTTTTGTGTTCAAGTTTATTTTTATTTTGCGTAGGACCCCACCTTTTTTGTCCCTTTGCCAAAGTGTGCTTTTTTGTAATGCATTTAGGTGATTTTTTTTTTGTTCCCCCCAAGTTTTTTAATTTGTTCACTTGACAAAAATTTAATATTGTTTTATTATAAGGGCCTACCCCAACTTCCCATATTAAAACACCTTTTATTTCCTATGGATTTTCTGGGCCTTTTTAAAACTTTTTTGTTTTTTTTGTTCTCCATTTTTTTTTTTTTCCTTTCAAAAAAGGTACTTACATTTCAACCATTGAAAATTCCACTTTAATGTTCCCGCCCCCATGGTTGAAATTATTGATTATCCCGTTTGCTTGTAGCCCCCCCAACCCCGTTTTGGTCAGAATCCGGCCCAAATGGTCCGAAAATAAAAAACATATCGCACACTCAACACAATTTTAATTTTTCTTATTTATTTTTGCAAGAAAGCAAACCAAGGGGTGAGTTAAGCCAGGATTTTTTGGCTGGGGATGGTACGGGTTACATTGGAAGTTTTTTTTTTTTTGTTTAACAGGCCCCACCTGCCCCCAAAACCGAATTGGATAATGGGAAATTTTTGTTGTCCCCTTCGGACCGGAGGGGCTGGCCCCTGGGCCCGGGGCCCCGCCACATTTTAAAAAATTTTATTTTTTGGGGGAGACCCGTCTAAAGGCGGCCCCACCGAAGTAGTGGAAATGTTTTGGGCCCCCTTGCCGCCCCCTTTCCCGGGGGGATTAAAGAATTAAAAAATGTACCATCAATAAAATTATTTAATTATATAATTAATGGGGTTTTTTTCCGTTCTTCTTCTTGAGTTTAGTTTCCGAGGACTGGCCCTTCCCCATGTAACCCATTTTCACGAAATGGCAGAAATTCGAATCAATGTGGGCAGGATGACAAAAATGATGGGGGGGTTTAACAAGAGTGAAATGGGGGGGTTTTTTTATAACTAGTAATCCATATGAATGGGGGAAAATTTCCCCATGGTGAAATTTGGGGGGGTTTGGGGATGAAAAACCCTGGTCCCCAACTGATGGAGGTTTATCTTGCATTAAACCCAAAACCACAGATTCTAAGCAATTTGGCCTCTTTTCAATCCAAAAAAATCGTGTTTTGCCACTGAAAATGGTACCCCGGGATCAAAACGGAATTGGAATAAATGAAAAGCCGGGTGGGGAGGTTTGGTGGTGGTAACGTGCCACGTAAAACAGCTGACCCCCCCTTTTACCAAAAACAATTAAACACTGAAAACCTCACAACAATATAAGAATTTTAAAACCGTGTTTTTTGTTTGTCTATCCTACATAATCAATAGACTTAACGAATTTTTTTTTAAGTCCCCGCCCCCCGAGTTTAGAGATTTGTGTTTATTTTAACAACAAAACTTAAATCGGAAAAAAATTTGAAAACTAAAAAAACTAAGGACAAGAGTTTTTTTTTTGTATGTCCCCCAACCAACTGAACGAATTTACGGAAAAGCGTAAAGGCGGCCTGGTCCCCCCCAGAAACCATGGAGTTTTATACACTAGGAAACGCCTAAGTCCTCCGCCCGTTGGTATTGGATTGAGCCCCCTTTTTTTGGCAGGTTTTTTTAGTGTTTTTGCGTAGGACCTCAGTATTCTCCCTTGTGGCAAGTTGGCTTTTTTTTTTTTGAAAAATGCTTTGGTTGAGGTTGAATATTTGTTGTCCCAAGTGTTTTTCCCTCATTGTCTTGACTTGTTAATTGTTTGATTTGTTATTACTTAATTATAAACCCTAAAACACAAACTCATATTTAAAACCCTTTTATTTTCTCATGGATTTCCCCTGGCTAAACTTTTTTTCAATCTTTTTCTTTCGGTAGAAAGGCAAATACCCATTCACCCCATTAACCTTCATGAAACCCCAGATGGTAAGACTATGAAACAAACCGTTACCCACTTCAACATTTGTTAAATCCCCACTCCCCGTTTTTGGTGTTTCCCAGAAAATTTCCTTGCCACCCCCCGAAAATTGGGTACAAACGAAAAAATATCCGGGCACCCTAAAAAATCGAAAAAAAAATCCGTAAAACACAGTACGGGTTATCATGGAGAAAAAAAATATTTCTTTTTTCCCTTCGGGCATTGTACCCACAAAACCAGGGGGGTGGCCCACTCCCCTAAGTTTTCCCCATGAAGGATTTTCGAAGGTTACCCCCCCTCTTCCAAATTTATTTCATCAAGATCTCCATATGGCCCCGTGTTCACCCCGGTATCCCCGGGTTTGGAACCCAACCAAGACAAAAAAAAACAACAACAACAACAAAACACCCGCAAGCTTTAAATTTTTTTGGCGTGTGGGTTCCCCCCCCGTGAGGAAAAATTGGAGTCCCCCCCTTCCGCTTATCCCGACCCCTCCCCCCAATCCAAATAGTAAACTCGGGATGGTCCATTGAAGGGAACGATCGAAGAAAACAAATCCCAATCCCCCTTGGTTCCACACACGCAGAACAAATGAAAGGAAAACATTAACCGGCCCATCTATTTGGGTTGTTTCACGTTTGGTCACCACGGGGTTTTATGGTTTTAAACCTAGGAAAACGCTTTTTTAAAGTCCCCGCACCCCCGTGCGTTTTCGTTTGGAAATGAAGCCGTAATTGGGTGCATTGGAGCTGCCCCATAGTGTTTTTGTTTTTTTTATGTTTTATGCGTGATGTTTCTGTTGTTTTGTTTTCTTGTGAAAAAATCCCATTACCGGGTTTAAAAACTGTACGTTGAAGGAAATCATTTTTTAAAAAATTAAATTAAAACTTTAAATTAAAAAAATTCAATTGTTTAATTTAATAAAAAACAAATTTAACGTTAAAATTTTTAATTTTTATTTTAACAATTAATTCCGTAATTTTAAAAAAAGGAAAAAAAATCGTAAAAAATCTTGAAATTTTTTCAAAAGAAATTCATTTTCTTCCGATTTTGCCCCCCAAACCAAATTGTTAAACAAAGAATTATTTTTATCTCAAAGAATTGGAAAGATGGGAGGCGGTAAGCGAGGACGAAAGCGGAAAGAAAATTTCCCATGTTCACTACAAACTTGGGAGGGAAAAAAAAATCCGGAAAATAGTTTTTTTTTTTTTTTTGTTTTTTTTTTTTTTTTTTGTTTATGTTTTTTTCTTTTTTTTCACTTTTTTGTTTTTTTCTTTTTTTTTGTTATTTTATGTGTGTTTTTTTGGTTTAACAACGCAAGTTTCCGGCCTAAAACCGATTTTACTTCCCCGATTGCCGGGGATGAAAAAATTTAATGTTGATAGGGACTGCCTTCCGAAATCCCCTCTAAGGAAACCTTTAGAAAACCTGCCACCCAACGTTTTTTATTGAAGCGCAATCGGGATATTTTTTTTTCTCATAAAAAACGCCCCAAATTTTTAAAAAACGAAAATTTTTTTTTATTTTTTTTCTTTTTCCAGAATTTTTTTAAAAAAATATTTCCTTCAACCCTTCTAAACACCTAAAAATGCCTTTTAATCCCATGTTGGTAATGAATTTTTATACACAGAAACCCTTAATTTTATGAATTTAGAAAAATATCGTTGTGGAAAAATTTTGAGGCCAATAATCCGAAAAATTCTTTCTCAATGAAAACATTCGTAATTTTAACGGGTTTTTTTCTATTTCTTCCTTTTTAAAAAAACAATTCTTTTGAACTTAATAATCACATTTAACCTAACATGGGGGGCTTTTATCCTAGTGGGGTAAATGATAGTATTTTTTTACGAAAACCCCCCTTTTATTTTTCAATAAATTACTATATTCCCGGTTTTAAATATTTTGAGCTCGGCAATCCCCAGGGGGAATAATATATTTTCCCTTATGAAAATTTTGCCACAAATTTTTTAACTGCGATTTTATTTTTTGTTTTCTTTTTTTTTTAAAAATTAAACGATTTAATTAAAAAATTAAGTTTACATTTTTTTATTTTTAATTTTAGGTTTTTAATTTTAAAAAAAGTTACAAAATTAAAATTTTTTATTTGAATTTAATTTCAATTTAAAAAAAATCTTCCGAGAAACTGAACGTTTACTGAAAATTTTTCCCCACAGAATTAACAGAAAAATCCCTGCGTAACCACAATGGCAAAAGCTTCAAGCCACCATTAATACGCTTCCCAAGCCCAACAACGCGGGCAGGACTTAAGCCGGTTGTTTTCAAGCTACACGTAAACGAATTTTACGTGTTCCCCTGTATAAAATCATTACCATGCGGGAAATTAAAGCCCCCCCCCATGGGTTAAGGTGGTTTTTTATAAGGCTAGAAGAAGATTTTAAAAAAAAATTTTTGAAAAAACAAAAGTCCCCGTAAAAAAATTGCGATTTTTTTATCGTAACAGCCTATTTTTTTTGATACGACGCCCTTTTTCCCAACTTTTTCATGAAATATAATCCAATTCAGTAAATTTTAAGGTTTTCCTTGTTGAAAAAATCAATTACCAATCCCGGACAAAGAGCATGTAGGTGTTTTGTTTGTAAGGTCGAAGAAAATTAAAAAAAAAAAAAATCGAAAAAAAAAAAATCGTAAAAAATTTGGCGAAATTTTCCCATGAGAACTTTTTTTTTATTTCTTTTATTTTTTGTTCGATGGGGAGAAGGAGACGGCTCAAAAACGTGGCAGGTTCTAAGTTCCAGGAGATTTCCGAAGACCTCCGTAAAATTTCCTCCGCAATCGAGAAAGTATCGGTATTTTTTTTAGCCGGAAATCGTGCTAACAAAACATACACAAAAATAACAAAAAAAAAACAAAAAAGAAAAGAAAAGAAAAAAAAAACATTTCCGGATTTTTGTTTCCTCCGTTGTAAGTGAAAAATGGGGAATCTTCCGCTTCGCCCCTCCCTTCGGGGGGCACCGCTAAACGCTCATCCAATTTTTATATTCAGGAAAACCAAGAGAGCCAAATGAATTGACCGGGGAAACGGACCCAGTGTTTTTTTGAAAACCGAAATGTTTTTAAACCGCGCGGTTGACAAGTTTTCTATTGTTGGTTAAACCTGGCGGTTTTTGCAAGCTTCGCGTCCCCCCACGGGCTTCTGCCGACAGCAGACTGTAGCTCTTTGTTTTGGTCGTTTTTTTGCAGTGTTGGTTTTGGCCCGGGAGTCTTAAAACCAAACGGGTAACGTGGCTTTTCATAGGGGGGGGGCCGCTGTTGTTGCCACGGTTTACTGAACGTCCCCACCAACGACTAAGGGGCGTGATGCAACACGGTAGTTGGGCACGTAACGACGAAGGGTGCGGTGTAAGCTTAGGCTAGGCAAAGGTTAGGGAGGCGCCTAAGGGGCATCGTTTGTGGCACACTTATCAATGAAGTTGTTTTGGTTTAAACATTAACAATATTAATTATACAAAATTGCAATAGTAACAGCTTTTCCCGAATGAAATGTTAAAAGGTGTACAGTGATCATTAAGGGTTCTAGCCTTTTCCAATCTCAAATGTGGTGGAAACGTTATTTACACATAAGTTAACAACATTAAAGCGTTACTGAAATGATGGTACTTAGGCCTATCCTTTATTTTTTGGGGTTTTTATGGCCCACGCGGTCGATAAGACTTTGTAGGTGGCTCTGATGCCCAGAGCCTGGAAACATTGGCCCATAAATTGTTTCCTTGATTGCTTTTTCTTGACCAAACCTTTCCCCCCCCAATGACCCTGAAGCCCCAGGAAGGTTTTTACGGCACAGGGCTCCTAGGCCCCTAGCACTAGGAACATTCCAAAGGTTTAGGACTAAGAGTTAAGACGCCTAGGACTTTAGCCTAAAGGCTAGGGCCCCTAGGCCCCTAAGGCTAGGTCGGGTCGCGGTCAGCCAATCTAACGTGCCGGCCAAAGATATTCGGGCCTACTAGGGTCAGGCCTACTAGCCCTAGGCCTAGGGTAGGCCTAATACACGATTTTTATAGAAGTAGGCTAGGAATGTGGCCTAAGACTGACCCAGAGCAAATGTAGGCCTAGCCTAGATCTAGCCTAGGCCTAGGTGGTTTTCGGGCAAAAGTCTTTTTTAGGGCCATGTCTATACATCCGCCAGGATGGCGGGCGTACAGCCTGTGGTTGCTTGCCCGTCCGACGGCGGACGGCCAAGGAACGCATAACTTAAGGATTTCGGGTGCGCTCTTATCGATTAGGCCTATATCCTAGAACTAGCGCGGCATACTACACCTAGGCGGAAAGTTCGACTAACCTAACGAAAGTACACAGAGAACTTAATTACGTCCACAAGCTCGGCGGGCGTACAGCCTGTGGTTGCTTGACCGTCCGACCCGTCGGACGTATAGACACTTCGCTTTTTTAGGCACCTTAGTTGAAATCGCATTCAACAAATTCAATTTGGAATCCGCCCATATGGCACAACACTACAGTGGTTCCCACTCAACGGTAAAAATGCCGTATAGCGCCTCACGTAAAAAAAAGGATTTCGGGTGCGCTCTTATCAAAAATATCCTTGAACTTGCGCGGCGCACTGTAGCCAGCGGAAAGTTGGGCTAACCTAACGAAAGTAGTTTTGTAACGGAAAGGATTTCGTGTGCATATTCATTGAAAAAACAAGTGTTGAAATGCGTGAGGCGCTATCCGGCATAATTGCCCACTCAACTAACACCCGGACAATCATCAACCTGAAAAGAAGCCGATGGTGTTGTGGTCAAAAAAAATGTAAATCATCCCCATTATCTGTCCCCCGTAGACCATCCTCGCAATGTATTGGAGGTTTCAAATAACATTTCCGATTGATTGATTGATTGATTGATTGATTGTTTTATTAGCCTGTTGATAGGTAGGGGCCTACATAGTAGCCTACAGATATAGGCTTTGTCACGTACTAATACTAAGCTAGATATAGGCTGATACAATAATAAAATAATAAGATATTTACATAAATAGATAGTGTTAGATCTAAGTAGATACCGGTAGTAGGCCTACATAATACATTCACGGAAATCGGGTGCCGCTCCTGTATTAGACGTCGGCCTTTCCCCCTCCAGCTGCTGCATGGAATTGACGATTAGCACTGAATTGTAATTAGGCCTACTAGCCTATAGGCCTATCTGTTTTTTTTCCCCTTTAAGTACCTTTGCCAACGAAGCCTACCACTGCTGCCGTCTCCAGGGCTGTGCTCAAGAAGAGCGGTGCCGTTGATGTCCCTGCCATCTCCAGAGCCATGTCTGCCCAAGAAGAGTGGTGCTGTTGATGTCACCTTCATCACCAGGGCGGTGCCCCCAAAGAGCGATGCCGTTGATGTCACTAGGGCGGTGCCCCCGAAGATTGGTGTCGTTGATGTCACCAGGGAGGTGCCCAAGAAGAGCGGTGCTGTTGATGTCTCTGCCGTCTCCAGGGCGGTGCCCAAGAAGAGCGGTGCCGTTGATGTCACCGTCGTCACCAGAGCCATGCCCGAGAAGAGTGGTGCCGTAGATGTCCCTGCCGTCTTTAGAGCCATGCCCAAGAAGAGCGGTGCCGTAGATGTCACAAGGGCGGTGTCCAAGAAGAGTGCCCCCAAGACAATGTTGCCCAAAGCATCAAGCCTCAATAGTGAGAGTCAGCAGGTAGATGTATCACCGCTTCTTAGGCATAATCGTAGTTCTTCTAATATTAAGAGTAGCATAACTAGGCCGACATCACAATATCAATATCCAGGTGCATTATGTAGTGTTCAAAAATCCAGTGTTCAAGCTGGAGGTGCAGGTGACAAAGCATTTATTCAAGGTGCTCAATTTGAAACCTTTCAGGAATTTAAAGTTTCGTTCAAAAATTGGTGTTTGGAAGGCAGCCATCCTATGAAAAAGTGGCGCTCTCATGCTATGGAAGGGTCAGAAGTGCGTCCTCACAAAGATGTGCTATATACTTGCAAGCACCATGGTCAGCCAAGAATGAGGGGAACAATTCTAGGCCAAATCAATTCTAGGCCTATAGGCCTTAATGGTTTAGATTGTAAAGCGTTAGTTGATTTAAAATTTTATAAATCGTCATCTTCTTACATTATAAAAAAACTTTCACATGAACATAACCATCCTACGGGTCCCGAACTCTTGGGGCATTATCCTGATCATTGTCTTCTCTGTGCAGATGAAGAAGTTGTCATTAATAGCCTAGGCCTACTTAGTTACGACAAAACAATTATGAAAAACTCCAACAGGAGGTGGACCTAGTAGGTGCAAGTGGTGTAGGTCCTGTGGTCCCCGCGTGTTACCACGTGGTCAGATCCAGATGGAAATTCGAGTATCATCGAATTTAAGGATGGATTTAAGCAAATTTCTATTGATATATCAAAAAGGAGTAACTTATATGGTTTTGGTAGGGCCTGAAAGGTGTAGAGTGGACCAAAGGAACAGCGTGGTCGGCATGGTGTGCGGGTTTGGGCTACCACATGGCGTGGTTGTCTTCCTCCCACAAACTCCGCGAATTTTTGAAGAATATTATATAAAAAACGCCTAAAACACACTCACATGTTCCCTGGGCCTCTTCCTGGCACGAATTATCACTGCCATTGCGGCTATTTACGCGATATTGCACACGAACTGTGTCGAAGCGCGCACGTAGGTAAGCACCTGTATACTCAACTCGATACCAAACACTAGTGAGCGAGCCTTTCGTTCGCTCCCGAGGTCGGCTGGCTTCCCTGGCTTGCAAAACGACAGGTTGCGCCGCATGACTGGACTATACGCAGCCCCTATTGGTCAGCGCTCGGCGTGCTCTCGTTTGCACCACTAACAAGTTAGCATCTTTCCTTCCAGATTCAGCCGCTCGTTGCACACAGCTAAAAACTAACGGTACAAGGTCACAGCGTTGCAATCTCTGCAATCCGCACTTGCCACACCGTCGTCGAATACACCCCTCTCATTGGTGCATCCGAAATTCCCGCTAAGAATCGACTTCAACTCTCTCGATTCTCAGAACTGTGTTGACAAGGCTTCAAGTGAAACATCGCCAACTAGCTATCTAGCCAGCCAAGGTCAAACGACATTTAACCTGGCGGAAATTATGCCCCTGTTTAGGACACAATCCCTGGCTCCTAGACTTATTATCTCACATTAAAATATATTATAATAAAAATAAATTATCATTGAAGATGATGATTTATTTTGGATGGCTAATTAATTTACATATTTATGGAAATTAATTGCGAAAAATTTAATTAGGACAGAGGGGGCAAGGCGACCCGTTACAACGATTTTACCGTAACAATAGCAAAGAAGTGTTACCAAATTAACAGGGAGTATACTACGTGTAATTGTTCATAAAATGTTCACTTTAATTTGTCATGTTCTCATATCTTCAAAGCTAGAAAATAGTTGGGATTTGGGAATGGAAGTTTTTGTAGCTGATTCCGTTAGCGACCGGTGGAAGAAAGCCACTTTCATTCAACCAATCGAAACATCTTTTGGGAGTGTTACGTCCTCCACTATGAAGGAGCCTGCTAGGAAAATGATTAAAAATCCACTGTCGGAACGTGAAAAATATAATATTGCAATGGTTTCGTTAAAGCGAATCGGTTCACATTTAGCAAGCTGTGGAGTAAATGAGTTTAATGAGGGAATGGTCAAAGTACAGTCTTTGTTACTTGACCTGCAAGGCAGCTTACCAACTATTTTCTCAAACCATTTATATAGATTTTACATTGCGGTTTGTTTCATCATTTAGTAACTAGGAAGCTTCGCAAACGCTTTTTCAGGCGCGTTGTTGGATGAGCGTAATTGGTGCATTGAGCTGCCATGATTGTGTTATGCAGATTTTCTGTTGTTCTGTGAAAAAATCATTGCTACCGGTAAGTCAATTTTTTTTTAAATTTATTTAAATTGAATAAAAAATTAACTTAAATTTTTAAATTTTTAATTAATCGTAATTTAAAAAAAGAAAAAAGTCGTAAAATTGCAATTTTCATAGTAAATAATTATTCGATTGTGCTCAAATTTGACACGAATATATTAATTCATAAAATTAAGGATCTGTGATAAATTCATTACAATAGGATAAAGCATGTAGGTGTTTTATTAGTCAAAAAACTGTTTTAAAAAAGAAAAACCCCATAAAATTTTGATATTCATGAGAAATAATTTTGTAAATCAGTTTTTAACTGAATATGATAAGACGTTTAATAAATAAATTAAAAAATTCTGTTTCAGTTGCTTTGTATTGTTTTGTGGATTGTTAAATTGTTTCTAATTGTAAATTGACTTATTATTCCATATGCCTTTAAATAGTATTTAATTTAATTTTGTACAAACTACCTTTTGATATTATTTGAGTGCGTGATTATTAATTTTGGAATAAATAAATTAAATCTAGCAACTCTCAAAAGTAGACACTGCACCTTATATTTTTAATCGGGAAGATTTTACTGTAATTATGTGGAGAAGTGTTACCAAATTAACAGGGAGTGTACAACAAAGTTATTCATACAATATTTACTATCGTTTGCCATATATTCTCATATCTTTAAAGATAGAAAAGAGCTGATGCACCAACTGATTTGTCACGTTCCACATTCACTTGTCGGAATGATATTATCTTCTGTAGGCCTACTACTTCTCTGTGTAATAAATAATTTACATTATAATGGTGTTTTATTCAATGGAAAACACTACATTCCTGTGACTCTTGACGACGGTTGTGTTGTTGAATGTGATTCCGAGATTATAATCGAACATAAATTAAATTCCGAACATAGCCCTAATATCGAAGAGTTAAAAGACATTAATTACCCAGACAATGATATTGCTGATGTTTCTTGTATAGGCAATCCATCCAATTTGGCAACACTTTAAAAATTTGTTTGATAAGTAAAGTGCGTGGCAGGCCTAAAAAAACACAGATAACTTTTGGTTCTTCTTTTAATCGTGAAAAATTAATTAGTTGTTTAGAAAAGTTTTAAGCTTTTAATAATAATAATATGAATCTGTACTTGTATTTTTGAAATGTATATAAGTACACTCAACACCATACATAATATTTTATTTGTAAGAATATGTTTTCAATAAACAATGATGAGATTGATTATGAGTATATATAGGCTATATGTATAATACAACATGATGTAATATTTGATTTAATAAACCAATCCAAAATTATTATGTAACTGCTGACTTAATTTCTTAGTTATTATTGCAAGAGAAAACATGGTGGGAGGATAGGAAAAAGTGGAGAGAGCTGAAGATAAGGTGCCGAGCTTGGCAGGATGGTGCTAATTCTGCGATGTCCAAGATCAATGATGAAACACTTCTTTACCCAACTAAATTATGATGGAACAAAGTGTAGTGATAATGATACATATATCATTATCCACAACCTACATTGTTTTTTAAATTAGTGTTTAAGGCGACTGTCTATAGATACCGAGCATATCATGATTTACTCAAACTCAACCAACAGTTTATGTTAAAGCTTACCATTAATTTGAAAGTAAATATTTAACATGTTTCATTATTAATATTTAATACAAACCAGAAATTAAAAAATCCATTCCGATCGGGGTTCGAACCCGAGTCTCACACATTCCGGGCAGGCGCCTTAGCCAACTAGACCACCGAGACGGTAAATATTTAACTTCTGAATTGTAGTTACATTATAGAACTGAATGGATGAAACAATAAAGCATCGAAAAACTGTTGCTGTTGAATTGACCAAAAAAACATATGTATTATGTCATTACCTTACGCAGGTATGAGCGAGGGTACATTTCTCGATTTGGATAGTCTGAAATCGCGATGTTTTTTTTAATTTCTGGATTGTATTAAATATTAACAATTCCGCCTATGGGAGTGTTTCCCTACTATCCAAATCGAGAAATATGTTTTATTATCCTGTACAAAGTACAGCACTCAAAAAAAATGTATCGGAAGATTCCAAAACACTGGATAATGTTTTTAATTTCATGCGCAATGTAAAGCTGTTTCACTTTATTTGATAAATAAAATAATAATAATAAATAAATAAATGATTTGATAAATGTTGTGAAGTGGCTTTCATTAATATGTATGCTGATGATATTATGGTGTTGGCTATAATGGGTAATGAATGATATTATTGAAATGTTTAGATTAATGAATGAAGAATTATCAAGGATGACTAGGTGGCTAGGAATGAACAAACTAAAACTCGATGTGTCAAAATCTAAGGGTTTTATAATAACAGGAAGGTTATGTAATGTTATGAGAGATAAGAGATTTTTAACTAAACTAAAAGTAGGTACCGGTACCTAATGTAAATTATTTAATTAAAAAAATTGGAAAGAATATAGGTTATCTGAGAAGAATTGGAGGCAAACTTACTAATTGGACAAGAAATATCAAATTTGGTATGTAATATTATTATAAAGCCTCATTTTGAATATTGTGCTACAGTGCTGTAAAAAAAATGATTTAGATAAATTGCAGATTCTACAAAATAAAGCTATGAGGTGCATTATAAAATGTGGGAGATTATACCATATAATACCAAAGTATTTAGTAAAAAAAATGACTGATTTGAAGAATGTACATAAATAATTTTAAAACAAGAGTTTGTTGTTGGCATGGTTGGTGCTAACTCTTTTTGGATCATGTGTAATTAAAAAAAATTGCAAAATTATTGGTGTTTGTTATGTGGTAACACACTGGCCTAAAATGACATACTAGGGCAATATGACACATTGCTAGTTCAGCAGTTTCTATTAACTTATCGTGGGGATTTTTTGTTTTCACTAAATCTAAAGGTTAGTACTACTGTTCCAAGCAAGATTTCTTATGCCTGTGCATCAAGTTGACGCTTCTGCAGCTAAATCACAATAAGGGAAGTTTTCGTTACAATGTTTGCGTCTTACATTGATCACTATAGCTCCTTTAGAGTATACAAAATATGGAAATAGCGTAAACAACTATTCAAATACTTGCCTAATGCCTATACTGTGAAATGAACATAACAATTCACCAAGTCAGGCCCTAGACCTTACCTCAAAATTAGTAGTTATGTGGGGATGTGGAGAAGGGCAATATGACATACAACAACTTTATCTGGGGATGTGGAGTAGGGCAATATGACATACAGGTTGTATTTCATTTTGCCCTGACCGCCCTGAGCATTTAAAATACCTATGTCATTTTGCCCAAGCCTTAGGGCAAAATGACTTTTAGTTGGGTTTTACAAATTTGTCATTTAAACAATAATTGTCATTAAGATTTATCATTTGTATTTTAATTTCAATAAAGAAATGGTTAAACTAAATTTTAAAAAATTGTGTTTGTATGTTTTTGTACACCATATCAAATGTAACAGAATTAAATCCTTAGCTATGTCATTTTAGGCCAGTCTCCCCTAATGAATTTTATTTTTCTAGTTGTGAATAGTAATGGTCAGGACAATTGTAAAAGAAGTTGAATCCCAATGTAGGAAATAAACAATAGATAGTAGGGTACGCTTCGCGGTCTTGGTTCAAACCAAAATCCGGTAAACACATTTAACAACCAATAGTAATGCTAAGATTTCGCGGGTGACAACGGCCAACCCAGGAACTACTACGGCCAACCAATCGAGACGCTAGGATATCTCACGTGACAACATGGCTGTCGACGCACGGAGCGCTACTTTCAAAAAGGTTTGTTGGTACTTTTAGTTGTATTTGGTGTATTGTTTATTAAACCAAAATAAAATAATTATCAAATTTATTTTATATTATTATTAATTAGAATTTTAAAACAGTTGACTCGTGTCTCTGAAATTATTCAAGGTTTTCCAGTGAATAATATGTGAAAATGCACACCTGTGAGTAAACGAAACGTTTTGCGTTCTTTACCGCTTCCACTTCATCAGTTATAACATAACATACTAATCATGACAATTGAAGACAGACGTAGTTATAATTATAACTGACTTACCAGTAGCAAGTTTTTTATTTCTTAGTTATTTTTAGCTAAAACTGTCCATAGCCTGACTGGTAGACTAAAATGCTATTTGAAAGCAATACACAAGTAATATAATTGGAAGCCTATAATTTTATTCCAGTGGAAAGTTGCAAATAATTGCTTAATTGCGTAATAATGATATCAAAAACAGACAAGATTATCGAAGAACATCATCACAAAAAATTTAAACACAAATTCCATTGAACTAACCATTCATTGACTATGGCTGACACTGACAGTAGTGGTTCAAGCGAAAAGCGCGAGACTGATTTGGGTGGCCCCGGCCATGGTTAGAATCCCGCTACCGGCAATGCTGATTGAAAGTTTTCCCGAGGTTTTCTTCGAGGATGCACTGGATTTCAATTTCAATTTTATTAGGACATTATTATACATTCCATATTATAAAAATAATAATCAAACACCCGGTTCCAACATAAGTCAGGTCTGGGGGTGACTTATCACCAGTTTCTCGGGCTGTGGACTTTCAGTGCTTGCTAGCCAGGCTCAACACCTCCTCATCTACTTCGATGTCTTCTATGACAGGCATTTCTACCAGTTCTCTCAGTTTCTTTCTATTATTTCTACAATAATTCTCTCCCATGATTTCCCTCTTTCTTCAACGTTCCATTTTATTTGGTCCCTCCATCTATCTCTTGGGTGTCCAACTCTTCTTACTCCCCCCTATGTTCGTGAGAATTCTCTTCTTGAGATTCTATCTTGCTTCATTCTTCGTACGTGCCCATACCATCGAAGTCTTTCTCTTCCTTTTTATTTCGTAGACTTTCCACTCCAAGTTTGTTTCTCATTGTTTTGCTCCGTACCTTGTCTATTTTCATGATCATGATGGTCATGATGAACACAATAATTTTTCTGTTGATTTCTTAATCCATAACAAGTTAGCCTGAATGAAATATATTTTTTGAGTTTAGCTGGTGAATACCCCTTTAAGGCTACAGAACTTCTTAAGAATTTCATCTCTGTTGCTAACTTTTTAGAACCACAACCCATTTTTTAGAACGCCAAACGTTCACGACCCACCTAGCAAAAAATTATTGGCAGGCAGGAGGGGGGAAGTAAAACAATGAACTTTTTACTGCCGGTAACTTAAATGTATTATTCAAATTTAATATAATTTTTCTTACACAACTCATCTATTTATCATAATGAGGAATGTGGGAGTGGTGCTTTAGTTTTTGGGTTCTGTTGATGACGGAAAAGTCGTTGTGGACGATTTTCAGGCACATAAAGTTTGATAATTTAGAGCTCTTTTTTCGTAATTTAGTTTATATTCCTTCCATAAAGGGCTAGTCAAAAATTCAACTTCACTATCATTGTACGAAGATGTGCAGCTTTCCAGCCTCCGCAAAAATAGATGGACACGTTTGTTGAACAGACATCGAGAACAATGTCATATTTTTGCGGTTGAAATTTGTTTTAAACTTGGTTTCTAACAGGTCCAACCAGTTGCGTACGGAGAATGAGACAAACTGATGAAGTTCACGATTGTCAGTGAAATGTTCAAAACGTTCTTTCAATCGTATGACATAGTTTTTTGTACTTATACACTGCCTACCTGTGAAGGTTGCTGCATTGAGTATAATGAATTATTAAAGTGCAACCACGACGCTTCGAATCACAGCACTATGCCATACATAGCCATAATTACTATTTTTATATTTTTTCATGATTTAATTGTTTCAAATGAAGAAAACATTTTCGGATTTTCAAAACTTTTCGCGTCCAATCAATAACTAGCTCGCGACCCACCGTTTGGGAAACGTTGGTATAATAGCATCTTACACCATATTATTATAAATATATTTAACATAATTATTTATAGTGTTTGTGTACCTTCCTTTCATCTAATTCCTGGGCATTTCATTTCATTTCTTTATTGCGTACAATTGAATCATGCTAGATGATAGTACATATGTCACAGTATACACCATTTGGTAATATATTTTCTAATTCTAGGCCTAAGTTAGATTAAAATAGAATATTATAATGAAGTGCCTCATTGGCTTGTCAGTATATAATTATTTTTGTCAAGTATTTTCACAAGCAAAAACAAATGAAAAAATGTACCCATATTCCATTTGCTGTAATGGTTAATTCACATTAACAGATCTTATTTACAGAAGGAAGTAGGTGTAATATTTAGAATGAACAGTTAAAAACAATTAAAACAAGACAGAAATCACATTGGTTATGGACTAGTAATATCACATTTTTCTTTGATCCTGTCTTAGGTTTAAAATGATTTTCAAAGTGTCACATGTTGGTTGTCTTCAAAAAACAAAGGCGACATTGTCAGATATGGAACAGCCTTTTCACACTCAATTCATATCACATCACAATCTTGTACTGTAATTACTTCACATTTTAGAAGGTCTCATTTAGGAAATTAAATTTAAAATTAAAATTAAAAAGGAAACAGGTACAAATTTTGGAGAAAGCAGGTAGAATTGAGATTGTGTTCCCTCTAATCCTTTTTTATCAAGGTTCTTATCTCGACCCGTGTGTATATTTTCCTTTTTTACAGGTTTCATACTAGAAATAAATTAATATTAACTATGTATAAGAGAAGAACTAAATAAATGGTTATGCTGTCCGAACTTTACGACGCTGTGGTAAAAAAATCGTGCTACGCTTCGCGGTCTTTGTTCGAAACAAAATCCCGTAAGCTTTCCAGCAACCAATCGTAATGCTAGGATTTTGTATATGGCAGCGGCCAACCCAGGAACTACTACAACAAACCAATCGTGATGCTAGGATTGCTCACGTGACAATATGGCTGTAGAGCTAAGAGCGCTTCTTTCAAAAGGTGTGATTGGTAGTTTTCGTTGTATTTCGCGTTTTAATTTATTTAATGCAGGTAATATGATCGTAAAAAATAATTAGTAATTTAATATTTCTAAGTTAACCTGCTCCCCAGTGAAATGCAATTATGCATACACGTATTACCTACATATTAATTTGTTTTTCTTTGTATTTAACATAATTTTGTTTACTACCGGTACTTATTTACATTTCGTGACAGGTAAAATAATATTATACTTTGGAAAACTAATTGTAAAATTCAAAATTAGCACGGGCTTGAGATACCTGCCACGCTACCCCGTTTAATATAACACGGGAGATTCATTGGTAAATGAACTTAAGTACTTTGCCAAGTACTGCAGGAGACAGAAAAAAATCCATGCTACACCTTGCAAAAATCCTGTTGTTCGTTTTAAAGGGTCACCCTGCAGTCACATGTGACATAAACTTGAAACTGACATAACTAATTATCTGGGTGATTAAGGTACCTACCAGACAACAAATGCAAATTTAGGTTGGGGTCAAACATAATAAAAAACTACTCGGGATATGGAGTGACTGTCCTTTACTTGTGCCCAATTGATTCTGACTTTAGGTCCAAAAGTTAGTCAAGATACTTTTAAGAAAGAATTGAAAATAATGTTCATTTAGCCTTACATGCATAAAACTCTAAATAATAATTTCTTATAATAATATGTTTATGACTTTCCCACTTTCAGACAGACCTGGGGCTCAAATTTACTGCCTTTTTTTATTAGATTGATTTTACGAGTCTGATCGTTTCATTTTGCACTGAACTTTGACTTATTCTAAAAGTTATTTTCTCAAATTTGAAAGCCCTTGAAACAGTTCAGTCCTTACTTTCAGAATAGGTACTAGCAACGGTCTTATTACCACTTGTTATTATTAAGAGTGAACTAGTCGACCGTTATCGATGTCACCTTGAACCAGACAGAAAATTATAACAAAGTAGGTTTGCAGTGATTTAATTTTAGTATCGGTTTCTGTACGGGCAGAGGTTGATAGTACCGGTAGTAATTATTGGAAAGAGAAAA
Organism: Sweltsa coloradensis; assembly: GCA_024449915.1. Classification (NCBI taxonomy): domain Eukaryota; kingdom Metazoa; phylum Arthropoda; class Insecta; order Plecoptera; family Chloroperlidae; genus Sweltsa; species Sweltsa coloradensis. The sequence goes on from JAMZAV010007525.1 coordinate 25,026, forward strand.
TAAATTTACAACTTACCGACAGTGTAGAAGAAGCGATGTATGCAAGTGATCGAACTTGTAGATTGACGAAGAAAGAACCTATAGAAAGTTACTTCGTATTGATTTTAAGTTACTTTTAAAATTATGACTGGTATTAACTTACTATGGGACGAGCTCGAGCAAACCAGGTCTTGACCCAGAATGCAAAGGTATAGTTGGATCAGTAGGATGCTCTTGTAGTTTCTCCTATCTGATTTTGGTTTACACCATCAAAATGTCAAGTAAGAATGTGTATTGCGTGATCAGAGCACATTTTTCAGTTACGGTTAGTAATTTTCAGTTACGGTTAGTAATAAAAATAAATTAAATTTTATTTAACAGTAGCTGACCACAGGGGTCCAGAGTACAAATCAGTACAAAGTATTTTTATTACATGATACAACAAATATGACAACAATGTGAAGGAAATTAATTAAGCAATGATTATGAACATTGTTGTAAAGATGATGATTCAAAATGATGATGGGATGCTTTAAAATAGTGGGAGTAATTTTATCAATTAATGAGGGGGATGAAAAAGCACTTGGAGAAATAGTGTGGGTAAAACAAACTAAAAAGACCGGTGATCTCCCATTGTTCTGCCGGAATGTGGTATCTTCTTGCTAGATCAGCTATGCAAGGTTGGTAAGTTCTTTACATCTTCTGACGGGTTGTCTGCCAGGTCAAAGTGTTTGGTTTATTTGGATTAAGGACGCGTCAACCGTTAGGTCATAATGCACCACTCTAGCCTAAGGGGGGGGGGGGGGGGAGGGGGGGCCCATGCTGGTCAGAACCAGCCACGGGTAAGGGGAGGAAGGGGGGTTTCTCACGTCGCGGTCGTCATCGTCTTTGTCATCGTTCGTTGTGTCATAGTCATCGTCGCCGGGGGGTCGTCAAGGGAAGGGGACAAGGTCCCCGACGACGATTGCCAGAGCTCGCCTCTAGTTTCGGGGAGTAAGATACTCCGCTCTTTCTAGCTGATGTTTGCGAGGTGGACTTTTTCTCTTGAATCGCCTTTTACGATTAGCAGAGCCATGCTCTGGGCCAATTCTACCCCGGGCCCAGACAAAGTGGATGGTTGGATCAATAATTAACACAGCCTGATATAAATGTTCACTTTATGTACTATTAAACAATATTACATACAATTTTTACATACAAAAATAAATGCAGGTAGTTAAAATATATCAAGCCGTTAGCCACATGTGTACAGTCCTTAATCATCATAATATTAGTATAGTAACAATTTTTATTCAACTTTAATGGTTGTGTAACTACATGATCATTTGTCTATATTTAGTACCGGTACTGTAGTTTAACCTGGAAAGCAATATACTGCAAGTGTTTGTTTTGGCAACAGAACTGGCATCATTACCATAAAACATGACTTTCTGAAGTGTACACAAGCGTTTCCCACTCTTGCCACGAGGAGGCCGCAATTTGGAGAGCAAAAGTAATTTCATGAAAGCAAAGTTTACATTGACCATGAACATACTTGTAATCAGAGGCAGATATTTACTGCCAAAACGAATTTTCACCCCTAAAATCCATCAATTATAAATAATTTTCAACACCAAATCACCGCTTTCGGGCAATAGAAAAAGACAGACGAGAATAAGTTCCGCCACTAATACCTGTATCTGAATTCCCATAATTACATTTTAATGATATGGAAGTCCTTTAAAATATTCCACAATAAATTTTTCAAAAATAGCAGGTGGGAGAGAGATAGAGCTTTGACCCAAATGTTGAATAATTTTCACCACCAATTCACCACTTGTGGGCATAATAAAAAAGGAAATTTGATTTGATTTTCACCCTAAATACCTGCCTCTACCTCAATACTACGTATTATATTTTTGTAATACAACAATTGATTCTTATTTAGACCTCACTCAGTGAAATAACTGATTTTCAGGGGGTGGCATTTACATTAAATTTTAAAAGCTCCTAAGAGAATGCTCACACAATTGCTATGCAAAGAAATCAGAAAGTAAAAATCTAGGCTATAACATGATTAAAACCATGGACCTTCTCCACTGGAAGCGTAGACTCTTAACCACAAGACTAACAAACCACACAAGACTCAATGAAGTGTAATATGTGCACGTACAAGTATGTTAATGTCAATTAAAACTTGCAATGCAGTGGAACATCATTATCACGATTCTAAGACTCGCATAGTTTTACTGGCCAACATCTTTGTTTATTAAATGTTGTATACTCAAAGACAACACGTATTGTTCAGTGCACAAATTGATCATATTCAAACTTGGCAGGCTTGAATCCCGCTTGATATTTTTAATTATTATCTCTCTATACATTAATCATGTGAATTTAACATAACGTACCAATTTAACGTACCAAAAATCTTCATCTTTTTCATATGCCCACAAATTACATTATTCATGTCATCATGGTTTCTAGCCATCCAGTAGAACTCCTGTTCCCTCCAATCCATGCCATTAGGCATTTTGTCCCGGTTAATGTTGATGGTTTATGTACATTCGAAAAGATAGAATTTCTAAGGTTTTCGTGGTTGTTAGTATGTGTTATCATCTTTTAATAAGTAAATTAATGTTTTTCGGTTAACAACCTAAGGTTCTTTATTTTATCTGACGTTTCGACTGGATTTCACCAATCTTTGCCAAAGGCGGTAAAGCCACTCAAATATAAAACTAGCATAAAAAACACTTCAAAATAACAAAAATAAAAACAAGAATAGTAGTTTTTTTCTTTGACAAATATTGGTAGAATCCAGTTGAAACTTCAGATAAAATAAAGAACCTTATACATGGTAAACCAAAAAACATTAATTTAATTATTAAAAGATGACAACACATTCAAAAGAATGTTTCCCGTCTTGTTCACCGGCACCACATCCAACAGACACGGGATGGATTCAAAAACTCTATGGAACTGCCATGTAGAATAGCCTTTTGTCCGGTAAAGCGCAAACAAACAAACATCAAAGCTATTTTTCACGGGCAAGCATAAGTCTGCACTACTAATTGGCTTCATTCAAATTAAAAGTGAAAATGTAAACAATGTGTGTGCGGGCACAGCACATGCATCTTCGATGATCCTTACTCTTTAACCCTTTCCATTGCATATTACACAGGAGGTAACACATTACTGTAGGCTACTACGCTTTAGTACACTATGCATGGGAGAGGGTTAACGAAATGTAATATTTGTCTGCCTACTTGATATTGATTATTTCAATATTGTTAAAAACATACCTATTTAATAGTTTATTTGCATGAATTTTAGATTTAAGTTAAACATAATTATTATGTTTAGAGAATAAAACGTCCTGAATCCAAATAAAATGTTTATTTTTCAAAATAAATTGTGACTTGAAGTGCCGTATTTTGGAACATGCTGTGAAACGCGCTGCAATAACTCATCAGTCATTCAATTATGAAGTTATCAGGCTCTGCACGGGCAGTGACGCCAAACAGACAACTGCATTGGACTCGGCTGAGCATATTGAATACATATGAATTCTTGTTTCTTTAATTACCTGTTTTTGTATTCGAAAGGACTTGATCAAGAATAAATATTAGATGTTAACAATAAAATACAAAAACTGTGTAAAAGCATGTCATTATGGCCTAGAGCGTGACCCATATGACCTTGTCAAAACTGTGCCCTTTGTATTGTTGTTGTTGAGTACCCGGGAATATTTGCATTTAAAACTGATAATTATGTTGGTATAAATAACAGGGGTTTTAACTTTTAAGTGTAGTTGGTATAAGGGCGCGTCAACTGTAAGGCCATAATGCGCCACTCTAGCCTAAGATAGGCTAGGGAAGCCTAAGATAGGGAAAAGAAAAGTAATTTTACCGGGTACTCAACACATGGCCCACTCACTCGTCTAACAACGACTTTGGCGTTTCCCTAGTATAGTAAACAGTTCCACCGTCTTCTAAATAATTGGGGGAAAAAATAGGACCCGAAAGGGTTAAATATTTCTGTCCAATGATTACGTTTTAACTTTTAAGTGGGATCCATTACTTTTGTAAGTTCCATTATAAAATTATTTTTGTTAAAAAAAATCGTAAAAGTACGATTTCTATGAGATATATTTCTTCAAATGTCTCTACATTCATAACATAGCCCTATATAATTTCATTGATTTTAAACGTTCCCACAAAGTTGCATCAAGATCGGAGTAGCCGTTTACCAAATATCACAAAAATATCTTATTAAAAATTGAAAAAAAATCGTAAAAGATCGATAATCATAAGAAATATTTGATCGATTGTACCAAAAAACGTGGCAAGCCTAAGTTCAGAGATTTCAAAGGTCCACACAAATTTTCATCAAGATCGCATAATATACCGTTTTCCCGGTAGAGCGCGAACAGACAGGAAAAAACAACACGAGCTAATTTTTTGGGGGGTCAGTGAAATTGAAGTCTTCGCTTCGCTTATCCAATAACGTGCGGTCGACATTTACAAAATCAGATTATTATCTGGCACCAAACACGGCGATCATTTGATCATTTGCCAATCAATATGAAAAGTTTGGCATGCCACTGTGAACAAATGTTTTGGTAAAGAATCTACCTATGCTTATAGTTCTATTTATACTGCACATACAATTTCTATGCAAGTCTTAAAAACAAAACAACCATGTTCCACTGCAGGTCATCACCTTGCATTAAATGCATCTAGGTCTGTTCATCCTTAAACAATAAGTACATCCTTAAAATAACTCTTAAATAATGATACAATGAAGTTAAAATGTGATGAGCTACTTGTAAGTGTTAGGTTTAAACTTTTGTAAAACTTAAGTTATTGTTGATAAAGAAAACAATGCATCATAAACATAAATGTGAAGCAGATTAACTAAAAAATTACAACATCCCTACAAAACATCTAGAACTACACCACAACATCAACATACAGTACCAAGATGCAGTAGAATAATGAAATTGTGTCCAAAGGGATCCAATGTGAAGAAACTAACTAACAAGTCAAGAGAAAAACAAGTAATATTAAATAGTATTAGTAATATTATTATTATTATTATTATTATTATTATTATTATTATTATAAATAAAAATGATAAATTTGTATTTTGAAATCACAGAATCATCGACCCAAATCCAGATACGGTCAATTCGATGGATATGTCAGAATCAACAAGGTATTTTGAAAATTTATATCGAATTTCATACATAATGTGTTGTTGATAGATGGCACCAGTTACTGTTTAGTGTTTACACAAACCCAATACAAGAAAACATGAAACACAAATGGATTTGTCAATACTCAATATTAAAAGTTTAACATCTGCCCAAATGAAAAAAAGTTGAAAGAAGAAAAGATAGAAAAGTAGGTAGCTCTACAAAGTTGTGTTCTACAAAGGTATAGTAGTACTTAGTTATTTTCCTCATTCTACACAACACTCAATATTGTACAATTGCAGCTAAATATAGTAAGTAATTCAAATTATTAATAATATCACAGAAATGTAATTACTATGTTTTAAGTTTTAGGTATCATAAGTAGTAGAACTCAATTATAGTAAGTTCTATCATCACCTTCCTTAGTTATTTTCAAGGACCCATTCTTGAACAACTAGCTCTAGGTATTTCTCTCGAATTGGTTAGTCGGGGAACTCCCTAAGGCCTACCTGGAATGTAAGAGACTCTGGTTCGAACCCCGATTGGGATGGATTTTTTAACTTTAATTAAAATTAAATATTAATAAATATTGGTAATATTGGTTTATATTGAAAGGAGTGAATAGTAGTTCAAAATTGTATCCCACTGTTAAACTTACTAGGTACTAAATAAATACTATTTTAGGTAGATAATTATTAATTACGGCACTAGAAAAAGGCAAAATGGTGTTTATCGACGAGCAATCATGCCATAGTCCATGAGTAACAAACAATAAAATTACCATAAGCCTACATCAAACAAGGAAATTCATAAAAAAAAGTTTTTTCTAACATTGAACTGATCTCACGTGTCAGGTGCTGTATCACAATTCACAAGGTACACAGGCAAGCAGAAAATACCGTGTAATAATAACTAATAAGTAATAATAAGCAAGTTTTTTTACTCAACATATTTTCATTTCATTCATTCATAATAATTAATTAAATAAATACATTTGTATAACCACTCAGTCACTAAACTGATTTCCAGTGGGGGACATTGAATTTAAAGCCGACCAAGCTAACCCTACAGGCGCAGACACCATTGACAAGCGAACAATGACCAACTAGTGACTGGCATATTGAAGTAGGAAAAACCCACCAATCAAGCTTTACACGATTCCACTCGTGGATGGCACCAGTATCAACATTAGAATTTATTATGTGCCTCGTTGCTAGGATGGCTCCAAGTCACCGTTTACAAATTTCCAGGCCAAGACTAATGAACCGAAGTCCTAATCAGAAATTAAAAACCTTCTACCTATAGCGGGAATCAAACCCTTAGAGCTTCTGCATTGGAAGCAGATATGCTAACCAAAAAATTAACAAACCACACCATTTTCATTTCAGTCACCTTCTCCAGGCATGCATATTATGAGCCATACATCAAACATAGGCCTACATAATAAATAAAAATAATAAATAACAATAAACGGTTAATACTGATGTGTATGTTAGGTAGAGCATGAATGAGTGTAGAAAAGAAGAAGAGGGATAAAGGCTAATATCTAGAAAAGAACAGAGAAGAAATAGCACGTTATGACATACTCCTACAATATTTACATAAATGATCCATTGTTTTTATGTCTTCTAAAGTGAGTTCTTTAATCCTATCTTGATCTACATAATGCAATTTCTTATTCTTACTAGTGTGATCCAAGTTTTCACAATAGAGATGGTACCACTCCTTACATTCACTACATTGCCACATCTCATTTAATACTTTGTAATGTATACTCGACTGTAGCTTTACCCAAGGTAAACGACAAGAGCAATAAATTGCGATTTTGGAAACAACTGGTTTAAGTTCTCTTATGAATCGAGGTATATATTGAAAAGGTTTTACCTTCCACTCTTCAAGGCAAGAAACTAAGTGACTAGCCATTTCTCTTTGAATAAAATAGAATGGAGCTACTGGGATATTGCAAGCTAAGGAAAATGCATTAGCAATTGCAAATAGCCCACATGCATTAGACCCCACTTGGGTTTGATACATTAGGTGTCTAATTGAAAAATTATCACTGGAGCTTTTAACAATATCGGCCACTTGCACATAAGCATCATGTAAATTAGAGGTACGCATAGAGCAATAAATATCAATTACTTTTTCTGGACTACCAATGTTTGTTACAGTTACCCAATGTTGAAACATACCACAATGTAAAATCTGTATAAATGGTTGATCTACAACATGCTTAAAGGTACGCGTAAGTCCCCGTGAAGTTTCCTGAAGGCCATTTACATTAGGATAGGTTTCCTTTAACAACAGTTGTGCAGCATTAATATGACCTTCTGTTAACCACCCATCATTGACAATCACTGTTCTGTCTGCGTCATATAACCTACCTTGAGGTATCCAAAAACTTGAAGCAGGTGGCACAGGTATATCAGGGATGCCATCTAAGTCTATGATGTCACAAAGGTTTGTTGGCTCGCAAACTTTATTGGGACTCGGGCTAGGTAAAATAGTTTGCGGAATACTATCGCTAGGTTCCATAGACCCAATATTTTCATTAGACAACTTAATCATTTTTTTGACCTATCACATAATTTTTCACGGTTAAAAGAAGAACCAAAAGTTCTCTTTGTGTTTTTAGGTCTGCCACGCACTTTACTTATCAAACGAATTTTTAAAGTGTCGCGCAATGATTGTAAACCTTCTGAATTGGCCAAATTGGATGGATTGCCTATACAAGAAACATCAGCGATATCATTGTCTGGGTCATTAACGTCTGAATTTAACTCTTCGATATTAGTACTATTAGGGCTATCTTCGGAATTTAATTTATGTTCAATTATAATCTCCGAATCACAATCAACAATACAACCATCAACAAGAGTCACAGGAAGATGGCCAACAGGTTTAACCATGTCTACAGATGAAATAGTTGGTAAGCTGCCTTGCAGGTCAAGTAACAAAGACTGTACTTTGACCATTCCCTCATTAAACTCATTTACTCCACAGCTTGCTAAATGTGAACCGATTCGCTTTAACGAAACCATTGCAATATTATATTTTTCACGTTCCGACAATGGATTTTTAATCATTTTCCTAGCAGGCTCCTTCATAGTGGAGGACGTAACACTCCCAAAAGATGTTTCGATTGGTTGAATGAAAGTGGCTTTCTTCCACCGGTCGCTAACGGAATCAGCTACAAAAACTTCCATTCCCAACTCTTTTCTAGCTTTGAAGATATGAGAACATGGCAAATTAAAGTGAACGTTGTATGAAACAATTACACGTAGTACACTCCCTGAAATTTGGTAACACTTTTTTGCTATTGTTACGGTAAAATCTTCCTGGTGAAAAAATATATGGTGCAGTGTCTGCTTTTGAAAGTTGCTCAAAAAGATCTTTAGATATTTGTTTCTGTGTACATTCTTTAAAATCTCGGCCCGAACTTTTATCAACATGTCTTGTATCCCGAAATGCTTTAGTTCAAGAAAAGTCGCCGTGTAAGTGAATCTTCTACATGTTAACATATGTTATTAAACCCCTTACTGCATCCGGAAGGTGATAGGTGCTTTCATGTAAGGCTTTAATTTTTGATTGTGGCTTTCTAGCCTGTTATTGGTGTTATTGCCTAAATGGATTAAACCCGCCTCTTTTTTACTATATTTTACCCACCGTTGCCTACAGTTATTCCAATTATTCATAAAGTATTCAAAGAGTTGGGGAGGAGATATAGCTTCAAATTCTGTCAATATCGTTTCATATATTTCAAGAGTGTCAGCATACATAAAGTTACGCATCTTTGTGAATAATGTTCTTTTCATTTGAGTGTTACATTCTAGTTTAGTCACCCTTTCCTTAAAAACTTTAACCACATGAAACGTACAAAATATAATATTGCAATTTGGGAGGCATTTACTAATTACATTAAATTCTATTTGGGTCTTTATCAATTACCGCAAATGACAATTAAGTAATTCTGGATTGAGATCCAGGAATTTATGGAAAGCCTTTTCAATCACTTCCTCAGTTTCATAATGCACAAACACATACCCGATTGGGCGTCCTTTTCCATTGCCATCCTCGCACATAAAAACATAAAGCAGATACTTTTCAGCATTAACTTTATAAGTACCATCCATAAACAACACATCATGGTATTTAACTACCTACTAATTCTCTCATTCCCTTCGTTTGAATTAAAAGGTAAACAGAGTTCATCTAAATCATCAGACTCTAAATGGACATTATTACCTTCATTATCGGCTATCTCTCTCTTGCAAGTCGTCCACTAACCACTGAGAAAGTGTGCGTCCCGCAGCAAAGTTTTCTTTCACATTACGTCTAAGATTATGAACATCTTTAGATAGAAATTTTTTCCCGTTGTGTCTTCAACAAGCTCTTTAATAGCCCTAGTAGACATGTCGTAACTAAGTAGGCTATTAATGAAAAACTTCTTCATCGCACAGAGAAGACGATGATCAGGATAAGCCCCAAGAGTTCGGGACCCGTAGGATGGTTATTTTCATGTGAAAGTTTTTTTATAATGTAAGAAGATGACGATTTATAAAATTTTAAATCAACTAACGCTTTACAATCAAAAACCATTATAGGATTGTTTTGGGTCTAGAATTGTTCCCCCTCATTCTTGGCTAAACCATGGTGCTTGCAAGTATATAGCACATCTTTGTAAGGATGCACTTCTGACCCTTCCATAGCATGAGAGCGCCACTTTTTCATAGGATGGCTGCCTTCCAAACACCAATTTTGAACCGAAACTTCAAATTCCTGATCCCTCCACCTCCAAAATTTCCCCACCTCCAGCTTGAACACTGGATTTTTGAACACTACAGAATGTACCTGGATATTGATGTTGTGACGTACTCTTAATATTAGAAGAACTATGATTATGCCTTTGCGGTGATACATCTACCTGCTGACTCTCACAATTGAGGCTCGATGCTTTGGGCAACATTGTCTTGGGCACAGCCTTCGTGACATCAACGGCACCGCTCTTCTTGGGCACCGCCCTGGAGACGGCAGAGACATCAACAGCACCGCTCTTCTTGGGCACCGCCCTGGAGACGGCAGGGACATCAACAGCACCGCTCTTCTCGGGCACCGCCCTGGCGACGGCAGGGACATCAACAGCACCGCTCTTCTCGGGCACCGCCCTGGCGACGAAGGTGACATCAACGGCACCGCTCTTCGGGGGCATGGCTCTGGAGATGGCAGCAGTGGTAGGGTTTGTTGGCATAGGCACTTTAAAGAAGAAAAAAACAAACAAAAGCAGATAAAATTACATTTCAATGTTAATGCTCAATTCCTTACAGCAACTGGGGGATAGTTAGGCCAGACATATAATGTAAGTAAGCAAGTTTTTGTAAATAAAATAATGAATTAAAAACTTACCAAGCTCAGGTAATACCATCTGCATGTTCTTCACAAGAACATTTACACCTCTGGCAGATAGGTGTAGACCACTTCTATTCATGGTCACTGATGATTGGAACATTGGCCAGTTGTCAATGAATAACAAGTTAAAATCCACACAGAGGACTTTCAGCTTTCCTAAAAGAAATTATACAAATAAGATTAAAATTAAGCCTATGTTGTGAGACCTGAATAGACAAGAGATGTAGCATTGTCCATAATAATAATAATGATGAATATAAGGTTTTTGAGCATAAGCCCACTTTAAGGACTTAGTTATTGATTCATAGGAATTGTCGTAAAAGTTTGCCCCGGCTGGGGTTCGAACCCAGAACCTCCGGCTTATCGTGCTATAGATCTATTAGTTGAGCTACCGGGACCACAGAACAAACCTTTACTAAACTGCTATTTGCTGTGACTGATGACTTCCATGACATAAATCCAACTGAAGACTGCAATGTAGCTGTCAAGTCACAATAAATAGCAGTTCAGTAAAGGTTTGTTCTGTGGTCCCGGTAGCTCAATTGGTAGAGCTATGACACGTTAAGCCGGAGGTTCTGGGTTCGAACCCCAGTCGGGGTAAACTTTTACGACAATGGCCATGAATCAATACTAATAAAAGGCCTAATAATACTAATTGGATGAGCAAAGTGAAGACTTCAATTTCACTGACCCTCAAAAAATTAGCTCAGGTGTTTTTTGTTTGTTTGTATTTTTGTCTGTTTTTTCGCTCTCTACCGGGCAAACGGCATATGCGATATGCATATGCGGCATATGCGAGAAGGTAGTGTGTTATCTCCGACACTCTTTCGGTTGTAATGGACAACATTCTAAGAAGAGTGGAACCAAATACAGTTGGAAGGGACACAAGAACGTTAGTGTTTGCGGACGATATGTTGATTTGGGGTAAGAGTGCCAGAGAAGTGCAGGAGAAGGTGGACAGATGGAATGAAGTTACTACAGAGTTTGGTCTGAAAATCAATCAGAAAAAGAGTGAATGTTTGCATATGCAAAAGAAAAAAAAAGGGCAGGCCTAGAGACCGGGGAAAAAATTGTACTCCGTGGAGTAGTCTTAGAAGAAAAAGAATTTTTAAAAATTTGGGAAGTATATTGACAAATGATGCAAAAAATGGGGAGGGAAGTGTCATCTAGAGTGCAAAAAGCAGAAGGGTTTTACCAATTGGTGAGAAAACTACTCTGGGAAAGAGTTGTTCCCCCAAAAATGTAAAATTTTGTTGTACGAGGCATATTTTGTACCTATTCTAACATATGGGGCAGTAACATGGGAGTGGGAACAAAGGAAGGAGAGTCAGCTGGAAGCAGCAGAAATGAAGTTTTAAGAAGGTCAAGGGAGTTACCAAGATGGACAAGATAAGAAAATACCGGTAATGAATCAGGAAAAACGGATGGAGAGATGAGGTTTAAGCTAGGAAAGAGGGAAAGTCTAAGATGGTTTGGACATATGGAAAAAGGATGGGAAGAGATAGGATTCCAAGATGAGAATTTGAAGTGGCAGAGGAGGGGAAAAAAAGAGTAGGAAGACCAAAAGAGAAATGGGAAGATTAATTCAAGAAGGACGTTTGGAAAAATGGGATGAAGTGGGAGCATGTGACAAGAGTCAAGCTGTGGGAAGACAGAAGAGAGTGGAGTAAATTGGTGGAGAGGAAGGAGTCAGATGATAAGGAAGAAACACTGAGTCTGGCAAACTTAGTATCTACAGTTCATGCCCTAGATGATGGTGGAAAACCACCACTCAACCCGACATAGTTGGAAAATGAGTTATTATGATTATTATTATTATTATTATTAACAGCAGTACTAAAGATACCAGTAAATAAACGTACTATTGAGCTGCTGAGCTTTTTCATTCCACGTTGCAAGTTGGTGTCCTGTCGGTACAGGTCCCACTTATTAGTGAAGCGTGGCAGCACTCCAGAGATGGCCAGGCAGATATCGGGATGTTGGCTGAGGATCCCTATCACTAGATCCTCATAGTCAGAAACTAGCATTGGAATAATTTATAACATCTATAACATAAACATAATAATTCCTAATGGTTACAAATGGGCCTTTGCCCGGTGGCAACCACTACTCCCCCAGACCTAATTACTACTTTTACCTAAACACAAACTAAATTCCCCCAAAGACCCACTAGCTAAACATCTCCAGACAAGTCATTAGACTTCCTAACAAAGAAACCATACCAACCCAGATTCGCTCTTACTACTTTCAGCTGCAACTTCTATGAATGACCCCCGACCCCCGTTAAAGCCCTCCTGCAGCCTATTGTGGATGTCCTCCCACCCCTCATTTTCCGTAACCGCCCTGACATATTGCACAATCTAACCTCCCTTCTTCTTCCCTCTAATGACTCCAAAGTCCCAACTCGCACAACATTGCAGGGAACTGTCATATACCCTCTCTACATTCCCCTTAAACATCCTCTCCCACTTAACATCCCCGGAAACATTCTCTACTCCAAAACTCCCTCAAAGATCCATGCGCCGCCCAACTCCAGGATAGCTAAAACCCCATCTAATACGCTCAATCTTTAACTACGGGGTGGCCCCGTAGATTTCTCATAACAATCCCAGGGCCCATGGGTGCATAGTCGAAACAATGCACATTAAAGATCAGTAAACAATCACATAGGTAGGGCCTACCCCAACAAGATACCTTATTTGTAAAAGTTTAAAAATTATTTGAAAAAAACATCTGCTGAGCAGACATAATTTACTAGGGGCACAGGGGCATAGGCAAACAATAACAAAGAGCAGTAGGCCCTAACTACATAAAAATATGATTAGGACATTACTTTTAAAAGTAATATATTTTACAAGCACTTGGACTCTAGGCTAGGAAGGCATGGTTCAAATTTAGAAATATTAATAAGCTACAAATAATTAAAAAGTAGGCCTAGCATAATGGCTTCAGACTTACCTCAACCCAACGGTTCGTTGTATGTTGTTGGTACCACATGGGCACCAAGGAGTGGAAGTATGGGGACACTCCATTGGGCCCAAGGTCGCAGTTGGTGATTTTGTATTCCCCTCAGTTTATTTTTCACGGTGGAATCCTCGCTTGATACCACTTAACTCTTTTACGATGGAGTCACCTAAATTAGAGAGCTAGGCATTATCAAAATTATTTAAAGAATATACAATTGAGAAAAAAATAAGAAACCCAATTTCAACCTGAAGGACACAAAGAAAGTAGTACGTTTCCATTACAGGTAGGATGCAGACAAGCCCGGGAAACAATCTTTAAAGACAAATAATCGGCACTGCGGTTTAAAAAAATACAACGAGAGAAAAATAAATAATAAGTAAATAATACAACCTTGGCAAGTCAAAATGGACCAAGCTAGATCAATTTGTTCGATTACAGGGAGGCTACAAATCTTGAAAGACAACAATCCACTGTGTAAATTTCCCGGAAGAAGAAAAAAATAGTTATCATAAAACATTACTAACAAACATAATTTTGATGAAACAAAATTGCTTGGATGAGAAATGGGAAAAGATAGGCAATGTTGTCAAGGTCCACGAAGGGGAAGTCCTTTTTAAGGGCCATTGTAATTGATTTGTAATATTAAGACAATTTCTTATATTTAAAAATATATTTTGTAGTTGTATACATGCAAATAAGCATTGGCCTTCTGTGTACGTCAGTTGGATGATAATTGATTAATTGAGATAACAATACAAAACTGAAAGTTAAGGGCAGCAACGACCCATGGCCGGTGACATTAAGGGCTTAATGCACAATAATCCGTGAAGCAAGTCGACGGAAACAAATAAAATATTAAGTTTGTTAACTATATTTCCCTTTCATTTTAATTTGTACTTGTAATTTAGCATGAGATTAAATCCTTCCCCATCAATACGGCCCAAATTAAAAATTCCGGTTATCGTTACCCGGGCCCAGGCAAATGTGCATTTGGCCGATGTAAATGACTCTTCATTGTTGAGCAGGGCAATATAATGGATTTAATATTCAATTATGTAGGCCTAGTCCATGAGAGGAGCGTTTGGAGCATATGCCCAGGCCGGCCATATGGATGCTAACGTCATTACTACTTCGACTTCCGTAGCGCACTTTCCCTGCCATGCTTGACCCGCGCTTTCAAGTGACAAAAACCCTAGGGCCCACATCAACCCATTAGCCAACGTGTTTTCCCTTTGCCGCACCAGCTCAAGGAACTTTTTTAAGAGCGCACCCAAAAATAATTTGTTTATACGTGCCAAATCCTTGAAGGGAGATCATTGGTTTCGGTAGTCAAGACCGCCGTTCAGAGGTTTTACATAGTTACAACATTCAAACATGGATTTTTATGCTAAAACTCAACAGGCATTGGTAAACAATAGCCTGCATTTAAATTTTGGCCAACTTTCGATAAGCCAATAAACCTAGGTCTATTGCGAGCATGCTTTGGGTCATGCGTTTCAGCCTAGGCCACACTCCTTTACTCCAAAAAATTGTGGATTGGGCCTAGGGCACAGGCTCTTTGGCCAGCTCGTTAGCTAGGGCTACCTAGCTAGGCCTAGGCCTAGCCCTAGGCTAGGCTTTAGATCCTAGGCAACAGCAAATGAGGGCCCAGGCTAGGGCCCAGCCTAGGGTATGGGGCCCAGGCCAATAATTGGGGAGAATAGTTTTGAAAGCAATAAACACCAATTTTGGCGTCAGAACTGAGGTTTAGACCGGCTATCGCCCAAAATATGTAAGAAAAGTTAAAATTAGGCCTAGGCCTAGGCCCTAGGCCTAGCCTAGCCCAGCCCTGGCCCTGCCAATGCCATCCTAACCTAGCCTAGACTTGGCCGGATTATACGCCTAGAGCCTAAACCAAACCCAAAATCAAGAATACGTTACCACAAATTGAGTTACTTGATTGGAGATATGATGGAGACTCCTTTGTATCTAAAAACAGAAAAAATCAATTAAAACGAACGCCAGAAATAATAAAGCAAGGGGAAGGTCAGAGATTATCCGATTTTTTGGGGGACCGAAAAAGGACCTTTAGCGCTACGGTCGCGTATTGAAATTAAATAGGAACCTAACTAAACCATAATTCTAATCATTCGGAAAAGGATTTTTTGCAATTTTTGTATAATATTGGTATTTAATCCAAAATTCATTGAAAGTTTGCAAAACGTTTCCCCGTTTAAATTACTATCGTGGTACCACCCCCCCCCCGGGGGCCCCCCTCCCGGGGCATAGTGACGTCACTACCGGGGCGCCACGCCCCTGTCGTGACTCAGTCCCGTGGCAGCACTCCCCCCTATAAAGCCCGTCCGTGGTTTAAGACACTCCTTTTGATTTTTTAACGCATTTTACTATTGTTTTTTCATAAACAGTGTGTTTTCTTTTAACTCGAATTTTTAGTTTTAAGCTGAACTTTTGTTTATTTTTTATTGTATTTTCCCTTATAAAAAGTTTTTTGTGCAGAAAAATAAAATAAAAGTTGGGTTATGTTGACACTTTTCTAACCCTAGGCCCAATAGGTTGGCCTGGGGCCTAGGCTGGCTAGCGAAAAAGACACTATATGTTTTTTGTATAGCAAAGGCGGGGCTACTTCCATCGTTCCTACCGGAGGAGGGGCCCTATTTTGATTTATAGAGTATTGTAAGAAACTTAGAAACTAAAGGAACCTCCATATAAAGCCAGTTGTCGAGGTGGGAAGATTTTCAGGAGCCTTTTTGGTCTTCTACCTTTGGGAACTTCGACCACAACGCTCCCCCGCCAACCCCCTCCAACTCCAGTAAAATGCTTCAATGCAGACTCTTAAATGCCTAGGCCTACCTAGGGCCCAGCCTAGCTAAAAAGGTACTCTTTCGGATGGGATCCCAACTTAAAAAAACTCGCCGACATGGGGGACAGTAAACCTTTTCACTAAAATACTCCCCCTAAAAAACCTTTTAAGTTGCAATTTAAAAATAAAAAACCTTCAAAGGGGAAATACTTTCGTTTGAAAAAAGCGACGTTAAAAGGTTGAATTGTTTTTATGAAAAAACCAGTGTTTAAAGTTGGGGGGAACCTCCGAAAAAGTACCCCCTAAATAGCCCAGTAAATGGTGGGGCCTAGACTAGACCTACCCAGAGTAGAGCCTAGACCCAGGGCTAGGGTAGGCCCAGTCTATGTTAAGCAAATGGGTCTTAGGGGCTAGCAGCTAGCCTAGTTAGGCCTAGGGGGTAGCTTTTGTTTTGATTATCCAAAATCTAGACCTAGGCCTAGGTATAGGTAGGGCCCATATTGATTTTTTGGGTTAGTTTCTGGGCCCGGCCTCTGTTATCTAATGTCTTGGCTTGCCTCAAATTGCAAAACCCAAAAAAGTCGCCCAAGCCTTGTTCATAATCTGGTGTAGGCTAGGCCTACAAAGTGTCTTATAATTATTTTGTTTGGAAAGTTAGGGCTTGGATTGGGCCTATTTGGAAGTTCAGGATCTGGGATTAGGGGGCCATAAGTGGGGGTTCAACCACATCAAAAAGGTTTTTTTCTGTCCAATTTAGAGAGGCCTACGTATTTTTTTTATTTGGGTGATATTCGTCGTTGGATCCCCGGGTTTTTTGGGGGGCCCCATACTTGGGTTAAAAAAAATCGTACTTAAAATATAAATTTTTAAGTTTAAGTTCCTTTTTCCCCCCTAAAGCGTCTGTCGACAAAACGAGAAAATCGCGGGGCACCATCCTTGTCACACAACGACAATAAAAATAACCCCCCCAATTTTTTAATTTTTTGGGCCCATCCCCAAAATTTGGGTTTTTTTTAACCGGTTTTCACCGTTTGAAATGGGGGGG
>JAMZAV010007526.1:0-32777 GCA_024449915.1 Sweltsa coloradensis
AAGGGTACACATATAATTTGGTGGAGCACGCAGGGTTATTCTGGAACACTTGGAAGCTCTATCGATTGTCCTATCGGTTTTTGGTTTGCACTAACATGTTATGAACGAATGTGGATTGTCGCTTTTAGAGCACATTTCCAGATATTGCTCACTTATTCTATTAACTGACCGTAAATATGCCAATAAACAGGTAATTTGTAGTAATTTCCCAATCTTGTGTAAGAGTCAATTATTTGAAATGTTAAAATGTGCTCAAATAGCGACATGCGCTCATCTGTTCTGAACAACATCCAAAAATCTGTTTTTGGGGATGAAAATAAAAGGTTAAAACGCGGTCCGACAGTGTGTGAATTAGCTACATTTACCGACCAAGTGAATTTTTAAAAGGGTATTTAACATTGTAAAAAATTGGCCCGATCATCAAAGTTGATAAACGATTTTTTTTCAGAAAAGTTGGTATTTAAAATTTTAGTTTTAATTCGATTTACATTTATAATAATATGTGTTTTTTATTCTCAACAGCGCCATCAATATCGCGCGACAAATATTGTAGAATATGATGACTGCAAGACTGGGTGGGTGACGCAGTCAGTCAGTCAGTCAGTGCTAAAACTACACAACGCAATGAAGTATAGAGGGAGAGAAGCAGTGCTTATTTGTAACGTAATTATATAAAACGCAGTGGTGCGTCACATCACCACCTTTTTGTAAAGGCATATATACCTTTACCCAATTTTAAATCAATACATTTCAATATAGATGCAGAAAATGTATCAGTATTCTTAAAATTACTTTATTCTATTACTACATTATTTTGATGTTCATGAATATATTAGGAAAAATTATATTTGTTTACGAAGTATAATGAAAGTAGAAACCAGCAAATAACTTCCCAGGGGGCCACGTTAGCCCCACCCCTCTTCGGGTGCATGAATCGGAGATATAAAGTCGTATTATAGCGTATCGCCACCTTAATACACCTGAAGCGCAGATGAGAAGTCGCTCTCATCCGCAGCGTTTAATACAAAACACGCATTCACGGTAATTACATACAATTATTCTCCATGTTCTTAAAAGAATGTAATTACAAACATTAGTGTAAGTACTTCACACGGAGTCACTGAGTTGAAAGAACGTGAGATATTTTTTAACGCTCAAAGCTCGCACCTTTGTGCGTGTGCAATACATTGTGGCAGATCACAGCTGGCCGATTAATTTCCCTCGAGTGGTGGCTCAAGCGTAAAGCGCGAAACTTTGATTCGGGACCTCCCACGCTCGGCAATCATGACTGAAAGTTTTTTCGAGGTTTACTCAATCGTTTATGTGAATGCAAATGCCATCACCCATCTTGACATATATAACTACCCGGCCCCCCCACAACAACGAGATTTGTATAACTGAACAGAAATAATTTGATTTTTGTATCCCTAGTTAGCCTATATTCGGCACCCGCCCCCCTCTCATCCACCTACAAAGAGATTAAAAAACGTACTACTATTATAATTTTTATCAATATTCAACGAAAATCAAATTCCTAACGCACTTTACCTTTCGTTCTGGCAACCTTATAAAGGTTATTTTATTACAAATTCACAAACTCGAAAAGAATTGATGACGTATGTGCGTGATTATACGGCTGTAGCAAGATAAGATTGTCGCCTGTCCTAGCCGGGCACCGAACACACGCACTATCGGTGTCATCTAGCTTGTTGCTTCAATACAAGTCAGAGTAGTAGAGTTCCGAGTCGTGACGTTACTCGTGCAAGAGAGCGTAGTAATATAGATACGTAAAAGCACGAAACAAAATGAAGACTGTTACTAGACAAGTTTCGGATAATATCCCAATTATATTACATATTTAATTAGTACATATATAAATGCATTTCAATGTATTCCGATTTCTTTATCGTCGGTAAGTAACATGACAGTTACGTTGTCAACAAGATAATATTCTACAATCATTGATATAAATTAATAAATAATAAAATATTAAAATGAAAGAAATTAAAATAAATCTCGTAGCTCGTATAAGGTTTAGTACGTACAATAGTTTCCCTTACCTAGTTCTCTTCTGTGTCTTGACTACGGTGGGCTTGTCCTTGTCCGGTTTCTCCTCCTCTCCCTCAACAGTGGACGTCGTCGTCGATGGTTTATCCTTGTTGGCCGTCTCCGACTCCGCGAGTTGAGACAACTGCGTCAAGAAGGCGGCGATCTCCTCATCCCCCTCGGTCGACGCCGACCCCATATCAATAGGCGCGTGCAGGATCACGATATTGTCGATCTCCACTCGGATGTTGTGGGTACCGTTCTGCCTCTGGTCGTAGTACTCTCCAGTGCCGGGGGGTGCGACGACGTCCTTCTTGCAGTCCTCTGTGTGCTTGTGAGGGGGGTGCGTGTGGTCGGGGACGGGGGCGCGAGTGGGCGTCTTCGTCGTCGTCGTGGGCGTCGGGGCGGGATCAGCCTTGGCAACCTCAACAGCAGCGGGAGCGGACGTCGTATCGTGAATCAGTAATACCACCACCGCGAGGGGTGATAACAGCGCTGCCAACTTCATGGTGACAGCCGAGAGGAGCGCGTGGTCGTCTAGGTGTTGTGATGCTCAATGTCGGACGGTGTCTGCCGGCTCCCACTCAGCGTCCTGTGTAGTACCACACTCGCAGGGAACTTACTTATCTGCATGAGAACCAGAAATACCTGTCGGCCAGGGAGGGTCAATGCACTGTTGACACTGCGATTGGCAAGAAGATTCTGAGGCCACAGACGATGAATGTCATTATAGATCATTTCCTGAATTATACTATCCTGGAGCAATCAAGCTATAGCTGCGCTGGAGGTGTTACAACGGTTAGTGACATGCAATCATGGGTAACGGTATTATAGTTTCAAAAGAAGTGCTATGTTTGTGTTGGGTGAAACAAAAACACGATGATTGATACAGGTCCTTGTGCAAGAGCGATGCAGTCTGTATCAAAGTGAGAAGAACGGTAGTTCGGGGATACGATCTCTAGTTTAACTTGCCTCGAGGCCTCCGACCGCAGATCACCAGGCGATGCATTATTTGTTTAAAAGCTAGGTTGGTGCATAGAGAAACTGTTCGGAGAAATACACTTTAGCCTTCGTGTATGACTTTAAATAAAATAATTGGAAGGAATTGAGATTTATATCTGCAATGTGCACAATCCCCCCCCCCAATACCGCATTTACAAAATATTTTATCAATTCTTGGTTTCAAACTTGGGAAATGATTTTCACTTCACGCCTCGGGTCAGGGGGAGGGTAGGGGGATTCTCACGTCGTGCTCATCATCGTCTTTGTCCATCGTTTGTTTTTGTAATGGTCGTCGTCGTATGGTCGTCTAGGGAAGGGGTGAGGTCCCTGACGACTGCCAGAGCTCGCTTCTAGATTCGAGGAGTAACATACTCTCTTAATTACTAGATGATGTTTGCGAAAATAATGGACTTTATCTCTTTCCTCGCCTTTTACGAAAGTTTTTTTTAACATACGGAGAAGTAATAAACTTTCAATTATCTAACGAAAAACACAGCAGAAATTGTGTTAAACTACACCAACACAGATGTTAGGAATACGAAGAACGTAAATTTTTCATTTTTTCTTTCAATAGCATACAAAAAATCTACTTGTTTCTAGGGGCCATACCAAACATTTTAACAAAAAAAATTTCTCGTGGGAAACCTGTCCAGGGTGCAATGAAATGCCCTCATCAGGTGTCAACTAGGTAGTATAGGACTGTGAAGGGATGTCCGATGGCTGTTTCTGTGAACTCAACCCCTTACATTCGCCTTACCAACCGAGGAAAACCTTGGAAGAAACTTTGAGTCAAATTGTTGGTCTCGACGGGATTTGAACCCGCGACCCCCCCGAATGTTAGTCAAGAGCATAACGCTCGATTCAACACTGTAGGTACATTAAAAAATGTTTAAATTTTTTCTAACCCTTCGTTAACACCCCCTGTGTCCCTATTAAAGGGGACTTACAAGTTTGGGGGTGTCAGGGGAGTAGCGAAGGCTCTCGAAATTGACTTGGCTAAAGGGAAAACCCTTTTTAGACACGGGGGCCGGTCGGGATTCAGGTGGCAAACATCGCCCCCTTTCGGGGTCCGTGTAACGGTGAAAACCAATCAAAACAAAAAACCTTCACGCGCATAGACTCATCTTGCACCTCTGCCCCCCTCGAGCTCCCAGGATCCAACAAAATTTTTTTAATTTATAAATAGTGCGGCATAGTTTGCTAAATTTGGGCCCAATACCATTTCTAAAACCATTTAAAGGGGGGCCTTCTAAAACTCTAAAAAAATTACATTTTTAAATCTTAAAACGTCGACAATGAAAAAAATTCAAAAGTTAACAAGTAGACCGAAAAAGACCCTTGGGGACTGAGCAGATATTATATTGTACTTTTAAATTTCGCTTTGGGAACTAATTTAAAACAAAATTTACAGTGCAATTAGCTCTTTTTGGGGCCCTTTAAACCCCCACGCATTAAAAAAAACACAGGACTGCGTTTTCTATAACTCTGCGGATTTTGGACCCAGGCTTTTTCTACCGTAACGACTCGGTTGTAAGTGATCGACCCAGTTGGGGGCCCGATATCTTTTGCAAATATAATCCGTGACAACCGGTCCGACTCGGTTATTTTTTGTATAAAATGGTGGATGAAAAGCCTTGGCCTCACGTAAACAAAACCAGATTATTAACTTTCTCAAAAATAAAAAATAGTATGCTAAAAGAAAACCAACCTTTTTATAAGGGCCTCCCCCAAAAAGTCCCGTGCTTTCCCCTTTTCTCATAAAATTTTATACCTTTTTAAACCCAAATTTTTCCCCCCGTTTTGGAAATAATACACACATCTATTCTTTCGAATATTTGACAACTGCTGGGGAATCATTTTTTTCCCCTTTGACCGTCCAGGGCCCCATGTAAATCATCCCTTTTTGGGCCCTCCCCAACAACAACCGGAAGGGTTTTAAACCTGTTACTACGGGAGCCCGGCCCCCTGACAGAGTTAAACCCGTAAAATTACTGAATAGGGGCCCGGGACCATTTGGAAGTTTTCGGGGAAGGGTCTCCTGAACACCCCCAAACCAAAACCCCAAAAAAACCCCGGGTTGGGGGTTTATCCCCTTTTTGAAAATAAATTTTCAGATTTTTTTTTGGGTTCGAAGAATGGAAAATTAGCGGAATATTGAGTGAAGTATTGGACCAAAATAGCTAAAAAAATTGTTTTAAAATTTTTTGAAAAAGAATTGTATTTTGAAAATTCCCTTTTTTGGGCGCCCCCTGTTTTTGATTCACGGGCGCTTGATTGATTTTGGATTCAAACTATTACTTTTTTTTTTAAAAAAAATATCTAAATTTTTTTTTACTTATTTCTAAAAAAAAATAAAAACTAAAAACCCCGATAAAATTTTTTTTTCAAATAAAATTTGTAGAGCTTTAAAAAAACCACCCCTTTAATTTCTAGACTGTCTTCGTAATAAAAAATGGCCAAACGCTACATCAAAAAAAACAATTGTGCGGGGGAGAAAGTGCCCAGTTTATTCTCGATGCTCTTATCACTAGCGCAGTCCCTCCCCATAAGTTCGTATAAATTTTTCGCCCTCTATAATTTTTCTTTTCTGATCCTTTTTAGGTATACCTTAAGGAAAAAAAAAATTTTGGGAAAAAAATTTTTCGGGCACCCCGGGGGACCTAAATTTTTTTTAAAACCGACGCAATCTTCTTTTGGGCATAACGAGAAGTACACGCCTTGGTTTTCTACATTTTCCATCCTTTTGACAACATGTGAAAAAAATCTGACTTTTTTTTTGGATTCCCCAAACAAATTTCTAATTAAATGATATGAATTTGCCAATTTTTTTTCATCCGGGAACATTGTGGGATTTTTTTTTGGGAAAAATACATTTTAAATTTTTTTACCCTGCATAAAGGTGTTTTATTTTCGTCATTGTGGGGTTTCATGAAAAAGACATATAAAATTTGGCACACAAAAATATAAAGAAAAAAATAATTGGATTTAAATTTAAATTTACTATATAGGGCAATCTCATTATTGCCCCCCGACACCCAATGACGGTCATTTTAAAAAGGTGGCCACAAAACATATTTTTGAAACCCTTTGAAAAAATTTTGGGAAAATTTGGTCATTGAAAAAAAAACTGTTTAAAAAGGCCCAAAGTCAAACTAACTAAGACAATGGCACCAATGGCGGCCATTTTGAAGATGGGGCCCACAAAACCCCATTATTTAAGAATCAAAAGTAAATTTTTTTTATAAAATCTTGTTTTTTTGGTACAACCCCAAAGGGCACTCTAAATTTTTAAAAAGTCCCTATTTATGAGTTTAAAATCAAAACTTTTTTTGAAACAAAGTTTGGGTTTGGGAAACCGCTATCGTTTCTAGATTAGTTGCTATGGCATTAAAAACCCACCAAAAAAAACCCGCTTTTCAAACAAAACACTTGTTTTTTCCCTATACACTGTAAAGGCCCAAATTTTTACAAATTTCTATAATTTTTTGCATTTTAAATGCGCCCCAGCAAACAAACCCATGTTTGATAAATTTCGAAAAAAGATTTTTAAAAACAAAAATATGTTTTTTCGATGTTTTTATGAAAACTTCCATAAGTATTTTTAAAAAAACAGGTCTGCGAAATTTTGATTTTTCATTTACCCGGGATTACGGTTTTTCCATTTTGGTATTTTCTCAAAAAAAGCCCAAAATTTTGACTGTCCATTTTTAAAAACCCCTAAATTGCTTTTGGGGAAAAAAAATTTTTTCTACGCAAAAATTGAAAAGACTTAAATAACGAAACCCAATTTCAACCAAAAATTTTAAACTAATATGGCTGATAATTCCCCAATATCCCCCAAAATGAATACTCTTTTTGGGGCCCGTTTTTTTTTACTCTTTTGGTCATCATTAAATTGATGTTGGTTTTTTATTAGGAATTTTTAGCCATATTGGGTTACAAATTTGGTTGTAATCGAATCATTATTCAAGTCATTTCAAAAGTACGTAGAAAAAAATTTTTCGTCAAAAAGAAAATTTTGTGCTTTTAAAAATGGACAGTCAAAATGGCATTTTTGGGGAAAAAAAAAAGTTTTATAATGCCAACAAAGGGAAAAACCCCTAATTCCGGGGTATGGCAAAATTTAATTTTTGGGAGGGCCTGATTTTTTAAAAAAACTTATGGAAGCTTTCATGAATCGTAACACAGTACTTTTTTTGTTTTTAAATTTGATTTCTCGCGGATTTATCAAAAATAGTTTTATGCTGGGGGCATTTTTAAAAAGCATACACATTCAAACAAAAAAGTGACATTCATAGAAAAATTTTTCAAAAATTGCCTCAGTGTATAAAAAAAACAAAATGTTTTTTTTATATTCGTATTTTGGGGAGTTTTTAATGCCCTAGCAAAATAATCTTAAAACCCCCCTAAACGGAAACCCTACCACATTGTTTTTTTAAAAAGTATTTATATAACACAAAAAAGTGATTTTTTTTCAATTTGAGTGCCCTGTGTGTGTACCAAAAAAAAGCAAGATTCCCACCAAAAAATTTACGTTTGGTTTTATAAAAAATGTTTTGTGTGGTCAGCCATCTTCTAAAAAAGGCCACCATTGGCCATTTCTTAGTTAGTTTTAACCCTTTGGGCCCCGTTTTAAAAGTCATTTTTCAAAGAAATGTTCTAAGTGTGTATACCAAAAATTTCCCCATTTCTGTCATAAGTTTTTTAAAAAATATGTTTTGTGGCCCCCTTTTAAATGACTGTCATTGGTGTCGTGGGGCAATAATGAGATTGCCCTATATAGACAATTAATTATCCAATTACATTTTCGTATACTGTGAGCCAATTTTATATGTCTATCATGAACGCACAATTTGACGATAATAGAACACCTTTATGCAGGACTAATAATAATATGTATTTCCTATAAATAATACCACAATGTTTCCAGGATGACTAAATTGGCAAATTCATATCATTTTATTAGAAATTTGTTGGAGAATCCAATATAAAGTCAGATTTATTACACATGTTGTCAAAAGTATGTAAAATGTATGAAAACCAAGTGCGTGTACTTCTCGTATGCCCAAAAGAAGATGGCGTCGCAAAAAAACTTAGGCCGGGTTTACCCGCAGAGGTTTACCCAAGATTTTTTTTTCCTTAAGATATACCCTAACAGGATCAGAAGAGAAAATCTATAGAGGTCGAAATTCATATGAGACTTAAGGCCAGGGACTGCGCTAGTGATAGAGCATCGAGCAAACATCTGACACTGCTCACCGCACAATTGTATTGCTTGTCATGTAGCGTTCGGCCATTGTTATCTACGAAGACAGTCCAGAATATATAATAGGTGTGTTTTTTCATGCTCTACAACTTTTATTTGAAACAAATTTTCATCGGATCGTTAGTTTCTACTTTATTTTGATAAATATGCGAAAACTATTCCAATAATTGAAAGAAAAAGAGTAAAAGTTTCCATCATGGGCCGTAGGTCGCCAGATAATCAAAGCAGGGCGAACTAAATGCTTTAATCGTTTCTATGAAAACGATTTAAAAACAAATTTGAGCTATTTCGGTCCAATACTTCACTCATATTAGCTATTTTTCATTCTTCGACAAAACTAAAAAATTTGAAAATTGTTTTTCAAAATGGCGGATAACCCGCAACCGGATTTTTTGGGATTCTGTTGGGGATGTTCAGGAGACCCACCTTAATAAATCCCAACCGGTCCCTGCTTGTTTTTTTGAATGCGTGGGTCATATCACAACGCCCTGTACTAGAAGGTAATGCAAATTAAATTTAAATAAAAAGCGTATGTAACGTACGCGTACGCGTTCGGTTTCATCGCACTCAAACAAGGATGACCCGGGTGGTTAGAAGGACCGGGCTAGATTTCTGAACAGCGGGGACATTTTGTAATCCGGCCTTTCCACCAAAACTACTTCAACGGCAAAACACGAGCATTTTATATTATTATTATGTTATACGTAGGCCTCTAAGCGTTGCTTCCTAGTTTGGTATACTCCCGTATCCGTGCTTGTTTTAAATTACTTTTAAAGTCGTTATTCTGTAGCAGACAGTCTTGCTCTTTATTGTTATGTTTATAACTGATTTATATTTATTATTGCACGTATTAGTTTTAGTTTGAAACTATATTTTATCTGTTTTTCGACTTCGACGAAGTCTGAAGTCGAAGTTCTGAAATAGAACTGGGATTCGGGTTATTTCTCGCATGGCTCGAAGCTTTGGGTGGAGCTCGAGCCATTTAATTCCGTGTGGGTCGTGCAACTTGCACGCAAGCAATTATAAATACATTAAAACTTAAATACATTATTTCTGCCTTCTGGTAGAAACCCCCCTCTCCTTATTGACCCTCCTAAAGTAACTAAGACATTGGTGAGAAGTTACTAGGTAGTTCAGAGAGAATGTTTTATAGAGTTCAATCTCATCTCTGCAGGCTATCAGCATTTAATTCACCTTTTGGATGAGGAAAATCCTTTAGCCAGAATTAGCCGTATATATTTAGTACTTTAGACAGAAATGTATAAAGTGGCTCCACTGGGGATCGAAGCCGGGAGTAAATTGATGTCTTCATAGCTCAGTATGGTAAGAGCATTGGCCGGACAGCCTAGGTCCCTGGTTCGATCCCCGGTGGAGGCACTTTTTTAATTTGTCTTAAGTACTAACATAACAGCGTCATAGTCGCCTACAATAAAAGTAAAACCAAGGTTCAATATAATATATTGGTATCATCGAAGCAAACACTGTAACTCATTTAACACAGTAATTATATATTTAAAAAAAATCTTTTATTAACCTCCAGAGAGTACAACACAAACTATGGCGTAACTTAAACAACACTAGTACATCATTATTTTTGTTTACATTTAACATTATCTATACAAAGTACAAAGTTACAGTCAGATTAAACATTCCACCTATGACAATGACATGATTAATGATTAATGAAAATTACCAGTTTATATAGTACATAGTTATATAGTTACAATCAGTCAAAAAATTCAGTATTTGAGACTATCTTGTATTTGATATGCCTGATTCTAGACAATACCATTGAGTATATATCCATCCATGGTTCTATACTCAAAGACAATACCCTTTAAGGCAAGATCAGTAATGGAATGGGTCCTAGCTGGACATATAAAACATGATACAGGTCGCAATCCATAGAACAGTGATGGCATTTGCAGTCTGTGTATGATGAATGGAACTTTTTAGGCAAAACAAATGGTGAAAACCGTGAGCTGCTACACGGGTTAGCACATGCCTGTTTTTGGCAAGAGGTTTTTTCCCATCATCATATTTGAACACGGGAACACGGGAAACGGGTGGAACTACAACTAAAGCTCGGGTGTTTTTTTGTTATTTTTCTGTCTGTTCGCGCTCTACCGGGCAAACGGCATAATATGCGATCTTGATGAAAATTGGAGCTGACCTTCAAAATTTCTGAAATTAGACCTGCCACGTTTTTGGGAACAATCTAAGAAATATTTCTTATGAATATCGTACTTTTACGATTTTTTCCGATTTTTAATGCGATTTTTTTTGTGATATTTGGGCTGATTCTGACCAAACGGGTGGGGCTACAACGTTCATATTTCAAATGGACATTAAAGTAATGGTGATGTATTGCCTTTTGAAAGAAAGAAGTTGAAAAAGTTAGCCAGAATCCATAGAAACAAAGGTTTAAATAAAAATTAAAAAACATCAAAATCTAATGATTTCAAACGTTCCGATAAAGTTTTATCGGAGTCGGAGTAGCCATTAGCCCGGTCCCGAGCTAAATGTTAAGGAAATATCGCATTAAAAATCGAAAAAAATCGTAAAAGAACGATATTCTTGAGAAATATTTCTTCGGTAGTCCTCAAAATAATTTAAAAATTATTTCACTATCTCATTTTATATTATTTGTAACATACCATCATTGTTCATCCTTTACTAGCCATTGTTTACTGTCATTTGTTCACCTCTACTATCTAATTTTATATTATTTGTTAATTTATTTCTATTGTATTTTATAATGTGGTTTTAAGAGGTATAACTAAGCATAGTAAGTAAGACACTTTGTGACTGGGGCCTCATGGCCCTTTTCTAACTTTCTATGAGGTTGTGCACCTTAATATTCGATTATCTGTACAATTTCTAAAATAAAATAATAATAATAATTAATAATAATAATAATAATAATAATAATAATAATAATAATAATAATAATAATAATAATAATAATAATAATAATAATAATAATAAATAAAAAGATCGCATATGCCGTTTACCCGGTAGAGAGCAAACAAACGGACTGGAAAAACTAAAAACGGTTGCAGTTATATTTACAGCCAAACAAACTAGAAATCCCCCTCTACTGATCCTCGAAGGAAAATCTATTCCTTGGACCAAAACGGCCCAGTATCTTGGTGCAACCTTAGATGCTAAGCCGACTTGGAGCCACCACATAAAATCGACATACCAGAAAGCTGTTCGTAACATAGCTGCTCTGTCCCCCCTTCTCCGATCACCCAACATAACCCGTAAAGACCGCCTGCTAATTTATAAACAAATAATAATAGTGGAGTAAAGATTACTAACTATAGTGCAAAATGTGATACCAGCATAAAAATTTGCAATTATGTAGATTTTGTGATGGGAAATTTGAAAATAACTGGCTCCACGATGGGGTATTATTATTTAACTATTAATTATTTAATTAATATTAATTGGTTAATTATGTGACACGAATTTCAAAGTGGCAATAAATTAGTCATGTTTGGTATTTATTTAGAGCATTTTTCACCTGTATAAAGAAAGAAAAATGCATTGAAAAAATATATTGAAATATACATAAGTTATAGTTAAATATGTTGATTTTGCTGATTTTTTAGTTTTTGAACCAAAAGATCAACGTTAAAGTAAAATTTCTTCAAACCAATGATATCACAGTGTTCACAAAAGAGCTGGTAACTATAATTAATATATCATTTTTCAATTTTCAATAATAGTAATTACAATATATTTTACTCAAATTAACAAATTTTCTTGAATTGAAAAGTTACAGAAACATGTTGTGTGACGTAGCAAAATGCATCATTTGACTTGTTTATATCAATCTTAAAGATTTTGCAATAAGAATTTCGAAAACACTGGCTTCAGGCTGAGTTTTGAGTAAAGCGTCAACATTCGCTATTATATAGTGGTATCTAGCACTATCATCACGCGGGGGATAGTTGCATGTGCCAAACGAATACTTCAATTTCGCTTCACCCAGAGAAAAATAGCTCTGGTGCTTGTTGGTTGTTGGTGCTTGTTGGTGACAAATACTTTCATTTGATACCAAACATGACAAATTTATCTTCATTTTAATATTTTTGGACATAATTAAGTATTTATTTTAATTAATCAATTCATACTTAAATACTCAAAACTCAGACTGGAGCCAGTGATTTTCGAAATTCTTATTAAAAAATCTTTAAGAATGATATCAACAAGTCAAATGATGCATTTTACTACGTCACACAACAATAACGTGTTTCTGTAACTTTTCAATTAAGAAAATTTGTTAATTTGTGTAAAATTTATTGTTATTACTATTATTGAAAATTGAACATTGATATATTGTTAATTATATTTGCCAGCTCTTTTGTTAACACTGTGTTATCATTGGTTAGAAGAAATTTTACTTTAAAGTTGATCTTTTGGTTCAAAAACTAAAAATCACAAAATCAACATATTTAACTATAACATAAATATATATTTCAATATATTTTTTCACT
The DNA here is from genome assembly GCA_024449915.1 of Sweltsa coloradensis. Lineage (NCBI taxonomy): Eukaryota > Metazoa > Arthropoda > Insecta > Plecoptera > Chloroperlidae > Sweltsa > Sweltsa coloradensis. Next base: position 12,820 of record JAMZAV010007526.1, read on the forward strand.
GTATTTTTTTCTTAATGTTGGTGACAAATGCTTTCATTTGATACCAAACATGACAAATTTACCATCACTTTAATATTTTTGGGCACAATTAAGTAATTAATTTAATTAATCCATTCATCGTTAAATACTCAAAACTCAGCCTGGAGCCAGTGATTTTCGAAATTCTTATTACACAATCTTATAGATCGAGATAAACAAGTCAAATGGTGCATTTTTCTAAGTATCTAACATGTTTCTGTAACTTTTCAATAAAATAAAATTTGTTAATTTGAGTAAAATATATTGTAATTACTATTATTGAAAATTGAAAAATGATACACTAATTATAGTAACCAGTTCTTTTGTGAACACTGTGTTATCATTGGTTAGAAGAAATTTTACTTTAAAGTTGATCTTTTGGTTCAAAAACTAAAAAATCACAAAATCAACATATTTAACTATAACACGTATATATTTCAATATATTTTTTCAATGTATTTTTTTTCTTAATGTTGGTAAAAAATGCTTTCAATTGATACCAAACACCACAAATTTTTCTTCACTTTGAAAATTTAGGACTAAATTAACTAATTAATGTTAATTAATCAATTTATAGTTAAATACTAAACACTCAGCTTGGAGCCAGTTATTTTCGAATTTCTCATTACAAAAGCTTTAAGATTAAAAATTTTTTAAGTTTTATCATATTTTGTACCATAGTTGACATATTTTTCCCCCTATTTTTTATTTTGTGTTAAATTTATTGAAATTATATTATTAAAAAATTAAAAAATGATATAAAAATTTTTAAAAAATTTCCCACTCTTTTGGAACACTGGCTTCTTTGGGTTTTTAAAAAATTTTACTTTAACTTTAATTTTTTGGGTTCAAAAAAAAAATCAGCAAAAACAACATTTTTAACTAAAACCCAAATTTTATATTTCAATATTTTTTTTTCCCAATGTTTTTTTTTTCTTTATACGGTAAAAAATTTCTCTTTATAAATCCCAAAACATAAACTTTTTTTTATTGCCATTTTAAAATTGGGTTTCACATAAAAAACCCAAATTTAATAGTTAAATAAAACCCCCATCGGGGACCCAGTTTTTTTTAAAATTTTCTCATTACAAAATTTTACATAATTGCAAATTTTTTAGGGGGGGTTTAAAACTTTTGCACTATAGTTTTTTTAGAAGACCCTTTGTTTGCACTATAAGGGACCATCGAAACCCTAGGGCTCCCCCCAAATGGGGGGGCGCACCCTAAATATCACATCGAAAAACTCCCAAACACTACAAATCGTGCTTTAAGGATGGCCCCACACTCTCCACCCCAAAATCCCCAAAAAAGGTACTCTCCTTCACCTTGCCCAAAAACCCCCCCCAAATGTTTGGGAAACCCTGCATCACTTAGCTTTCCCGCAATTTTTAAAAACCGTGGCAAAAGGGGGCGGGGGAATAAGCAAAACGGAATAGGGCACAAGGGAAAGGCAAAAAACCGGGAACATTTCCAAAATCAAAGCGGTTCCCAAAATTTTTAATTTGTGTTTTTGGGTTTCCCCTTTTTCAAAAACAAATTTACCCCCCACACCATTTAATTTTGTTTTTGTTTTCCCGGGTTTGGGTAAAGGGGTTTTAAGACAATGTGTGACACTTGGGCCCGTGGGGGGGCCCTGTTCCGGACCCCCAAGGGGGTTATAGCAAACATTTTTGCGCTGTTCCTTTGGTGGTTAGTTTGTGCGCTTTTCCCGTCCAAAAGGGATTACCGCCACACTTTAAACGTGTGTGCTCATTTCCCGGGAAACCAAAACGGATTCAGCAACATTTGTGCTCTGTTTCCTGGCCGCACGGTTCCCGAAACACACGTTGCTTTGGGGTGCTCTGTTCCGGATCCAAACGGATTACAGCAAAACTTTTGCTCTTTTCCCCTGGCCAGCAGGGGATTACCGAACAAAATTTAAAGCGTGTGTGTTCTTTCCGGATCCAGAGGATTACAGCCCTTTTTGTGCTCTTTTTCCGGGCCAGCACGGATTACCGCCCACACCTTACGTGTGTGCTTTTTTCCCGGGATCTAAACGGATAAAGCAACATTTGGGGCTCCTGTTCCTGGCCACCCGGATTCCGCACACACGTTAGGTGTGTGCTCATTTCCGGATCCAAAGGGATTAAAAGCCCCCAAACCCAAATTTTGTGCTCTGTTCCTGCCCCAGAAGGAAATACCCACCCTTTGGGGCTTTCCCTTTGCCCCTTAAAAAATCGAAGATCAAAAATAGGTTTTATTTGGGAAAAATCGGCCCTTAATTTTGTTCATCATGATTTGTTAATTAATTATTTTTCATTTTTTATTGGTATGCATTTGTCTGTAAACTATCTGACCTTCCAAATTAGCCGAAAATTAAATACTTAAAATTATTGCCAAAATTTTGGCCCTTTTTTAAAACTTTTTTAAAAAAATCTTTATTTAATTTTCTAAAAAAAAATTAACACAACAATTTTCTTTTTAAAAATTTAAAAATTGAAAAAATTTTAATGTTTCCGACACCCTCTAAAATTTATAATTTTTACATCAAATTCTCCTTCAGCTCCAAACCAAAAAAAGATTTTGCGTGGTACGTAAAACTAAAACACGATCTTTTTCGGCGTTTTTTCACGCCCCCAAAATTTTATCCCAATACCCCCCAAACATTGATTTTTGGTTTAATGGTTTTTAGTACAGTGGAAAGGATGGGGTGTTAGGATATTTTGGTTTTTTTGGGAAGGGGGGCCCTGCGTAAACCTTTAAAGGGTGATAATCACCTCTCTAGCCTAGGAGATGGGGGGAGGGGGGCCCCAGGGCTGGTATAACCCCACGTGAGGTGGGGGAAAAAAGCGTTGTGGTCGTTTTCGTTTTTGTCTTCGCCCCGGGGAGGGGGGGGGATGGTCTTAAAGGGAAGGGAAAAGAAAAGGGGGGTATGTGGTGTATAAAAATGGTGTCATAAAAAATAATTTTTTGTGCGCCTTCCGGGGAAAAAGTAAATGATTTGTGTACGGGGAAATATGGAGGGGGGGCCCCCTCAGCATTGTGGTTCTGAAGCGTTTTTAGCCCCGAAAAATTTTTTGATCCAAAACATTTTTTCTTTGGGTTTGTTTTTTTACCCGTTTTTTTTTGGGGAAAAAACCTCACAAAAGGGATGATAAAAAAAATTGCAGAATTGGGGCGTTACAACATTGAATTTTTATTGACTTTTACAATGTTTATTTTCGAAAAGTAAGTGGGGGGACGGGGCCCGTCCCAAAATAAACTACTGCTGGGTCGAAGCGGGTCAAATCTTTAAACCACTCCATCAAAAGGGAAAAGGGGGGCCCAATAATTAAAAACGAAAATTTACAGCTTTTTTTTTGGGGGTTAAATTTTTTCCACGAGGGTTTAAAAATTTGGGTTTTATTGGTTTAAGGGGTGTAAACCCGGGTTAGGTCATAATGTGACCCTCTACCCTTTGGGGACTTTGGGGGGGAAAAATTCCCAGGGTTGTCAGAACCCCCCACCGCTGAGGAAAAGGGGAAAGGGGGGGGGGGGGATTCTCACGAAAGGGGTTTGTCCCCGTTTTTTGGGTCATCTTTCCCTTTGATCAGGGTTCGTCGCCCTCGCCCGTCTCGTCGTGGGCCCCCGTCGTCGCCGTCGCCCGTGGGTCGTGGGTCGTCGTGGGTCGTCCAAAGAGTCGTAAAAGGGAAAGGGGGTGAGGCCCCCCGACACGATAAACTTTATTTTTTTTTCACTAGGAAAAAAAGTCCCCGACAACTTATTGGGGAAACATTTGAGAGTGAGATACCAAAAAAAAAAGGGGCCCTTTTCCGGAAAAACCCGGGGAACGTTTTGCCCACCTCTTTTATCTAGAAAAAATTTTTTGTAGCAAGGGTCCCCCCCTAATGAAAAGCACCTTTTGTAATCAGTGATTTATGAGTTTTGGGTTTATTTGCCCATTGAAACATATACAGTGGCAAATTGGACAGGGGTCGGTAAATACTGACCCGTCTGACTTTCCGCCCGCCCGACAAGCACTCATTATTCCCTCTTGCCGATCCTTTTTCACCCCCAAATCTTTTGTTTTGGATGAGCGTAGCGAGCGTAGCGAGCAAAAGCGAAGTCCCTTTCACTACACTGGAGAAAAAAATCCGGAATGTTTTTTTTTTTCTTTTTTCCCTTTCTTTCTTTCTTTTTTTTTGTATTTTTGTGTAAATTTTTAACAAAATTCCCGGGCAAAACCGTACTCCGTTTTTCGATGAAATTTTATGGGGGCCCTTTCGAAATCTCTGAACTTAAAAAACTGCCACGTTTTGAGCGAAATGGGAAATTTTTTTTAAAAAAAAACCCCCAATTTTTTACTTTTTTTTTTCGTTTTAAAAAAATTTTCTTCGATTTATAACCCTACAGCTTTACCCCGTTTTAATGATTTTTTCCCAAAACCAAAATTTTATAAATTTAAGATATCGTTTTAAAATTTTGGGGGGGTAATAAAAAAATTATTTTCTCATGAAAATCAAAATTTTTTTACGGGTTTTTTTTTTTTTAAAAAAAATTCTTTGATTTTAAAACCCCTAATGCTAAAATTCCTATTGTAATGATTTTTTCCAAAACCTTTTAAATTTTCATCAATTTAATACTCTTTTTAAAATTTGACGCAATCAAAATTTTTATTTTTAAAAGGGAAAATTTTACGTTTTTTTTTTTTTTTAATTACGATTTTTTTAAAAAAAAATAAATTTTAATTTTTTTTTTTATTTAATTTAAAATTTAAAAAAAATCTTGACTAAAGCAAAATTTTTCACAGAAAAACAAAAAATGCTTTCCCCCACATGGAAAACCAAAAATTGCACCAATTTACGCTCATCCACACGGGGGGGATTTAAGCTTTTTCCTATTAATTATCTACAAAACACTTATTTACCATTTAATGTAAAATTGGGGGTTGGGGGAAAAGAGAAATTGGGGTCAATAATGCCCTTTTTGTTTGACCAGTGGCGGATCTAGCCCTGACCCCGTGGGGGTGGGAGGCGGTGATTTGTTTTCAAGATTTTAAGATAATTTTATAAAACGGGAAAGGAACTTGGAAAAAACCCCGAAGCGTAATTTCCCGAAGGGGGGGTTTGGGGGGGTTGGGGGGGGGGGGGGAAAGGGAAACGGTTTTGCAAAACCCCTAGGCTTCATTTTTAATTCTAAAAATTTTCCCGTCCCTTATTGCCCCAATGGTTTAAAAAAATTTGCTAATTTGGGAACTTTAAAAGGCCAAAAATACGTTTTTTTTTATTTTTTTATTTTGTTTTTTTTTTTTTTAATTTTAAATTTTCAAACAAATTAAAAATTTTATTTTTTTTTTTCCCAATTTTTTTCAATCCAATCATTTATTAAAAACAAATTTTACAAATTTTTTAAATTTGGGTTTACCCTAAACGAGCGGGAACGAAATTCCATTTCAAAATACAGTCCCAGAAAAAAATACGGAATTTTTTTTTCTGTTTGTATTTTTTTTGGTTTGTTAACACCATTCCGGCTAAACCCATACTCCAATTGCGATGAAATTTTTTTAAAGGGGCCTTCGAAATCTCTGAACTTTTGAACGTGACGTTTTTTTAAACTTAATCAGAATATTTTTTTCTCCTAAAAATCGCAACTTTTCGATTTTTTTTGATTTTTTTTAAAAATTTTTTTCGACTTAATTACACCTACCTGCTTTATCCCATTTTAATGATTTTTTCACTGAAAACCCTTTTTTTATTAATTAAAATTTTTCGTGGAAAATTTTAGCGTAATTGAAAAATTATTTGTTTATAAAAAACGAAAATTTTTACGTTTTTTTTTAAAAAAAATTCTTTGACTTTTTAACACCCACATGCTTTTATCCTATTGTAATTCCCCTTTTTTAAAGAACCTTAATTTTTTGAAATTAAAATATTTATGTTAAAATTTGACTCATTCGAATAAATTTTTGGGCTTATTAAAATTTTCAATTTTACGATTTTTCTTTTTTTTTTTAAAAATTTCGGTTGTTAAAAAATTTAATTAATTTTTTAAATTTAAATTAAATTTTAAATTTAAAAAGTTTTCTTCGACTAAGTAATGTTTTTTTTAAAAGAAAAACGAAAAACCGCATAACACATGGGAGCCCCAATGCCCAATTTCGCCATCCAAAAAAACGGCCAGAAAAAAGCGTTTGCGGGAAACTTCCTAGTAAAAACTAAAATTTCCCCGACCCAAAGCAAGTTTTTCCTTTAGCCGATAAAAAAAATAGCCGATGTGCAGCACGAAAGCCGGGAAAACCCGCCCGAATTTCATGCTGAACTGCGTTTCACTCATATCGGCATGCAGGTCAGGGATTTTAAGGGAGATTTTTTATTAGGAAAACCCCAAAATTCCCCCGAAATTTTAAACATTTTGATTATTTTTAAATTTTTATTTTAGTTTCTACAGTAAGATTTAAAATTTTGGATGCACTTCTAGCTGGGATAAATAAAACTAATGTAAAAATATCAGTTATACTCCCATACGGGTTTTGGGGTTTTGCCCTACGTAATTAAAAAGTATTATAGAAAACAATCCAAAAATTACAAAATCCATCCCAGCGGGGTACAAAACGGGTTCCCGATTGCAGGCGAGTCTATTACACCTAGAGAGTGTTTTTCCCCATTAAAAAATGTAGAAATAAAAAAAATTTAAAAAACCCTTTTAAAATTTTTACCCTCTGCCGTGTTTCCCCGGGGTGTACACCCAAAAAAAAATGGGATACAGAGAAAATTTTTAAACCCTTGGTTTTTTTTAAAAACTTTCTCGGTTCTACAATTCCGAAATAAAACCTTTTTGGGGGAGCCGAGAAAGTTTTTTGGCCAAAATTTTTCTTTTACCTTGAAACACCAACGTTTCGTGGCCGCTGGGACCCATTGGGCAAGGTGGGGCTGAAAAAATGGGTTTTTTGGACCCCGGACGGGGCCCCTCCTGGAAACCCAAAGGGGCACTTGAGGAGGGGATGAGATCGACGGGAAAAACGACAAAAAAATAAAAAAAACCCTTAGTCCCTTTACAATGGGGGTCCACTGGGGTACGAAACGTTGTGTTTCAAGGTTTAAATTTTGTAATAATTTTCCTACACTTTTCTCGGTTACCCGAAAAGTAGTCGTGAAATGAATATTAACCCCTTTTTTTATTTTATACCCCGCCATACTTCTATCCAGCAAAAAAATGGGTAACCCCTATTTTTAAAAAAAAAAAACCGGGAAAGCCCCGAGTTCTTGTTTTTAGGGTTTGGTATAGGGGGCCCACGAAAATTTTAAATAAATTTTTAAATTTCCCTTTTTTTAGTGGCTAAAAACTACCCTTTTCGTTTTTTTTTGGTTTTTTTAAATTTTAAATTTTTAAATTTTTAAATCGAAATTCTGTCCAAATTTTTTTGGGGAAACGTTTTTTCACGCAAGGACCAATGACAGTCGACCACCCGACCCGGGCGGCCCCCGGTTTAAAACTGCCCTACATGAGTTTCACTCCAATTTCGAAGGGTCACGGGTGAAGGGTTTTAATGGGTTTTTGGGCTGCTTCCCCCCACTCTACTCCCCTCTTTCTCTAATTACAACCCCTGTTACTATAATCATTTTTATACGCAAGTTTACACCCCCCCGGTTAAAAAATATAATTTAAAACATACCGGAAAAAGGAAAAAAACAAGAATTAAAAAGCTGTAATTGGAAAGACCCTGCGAGCGAAGCGAAGAAATTCAATTTTATACACTGGAAAAAAAATCCGGGAAAGTTTTTTTTTTTTTTCTTTTTTTTCGTTTATTGTTGGGGTTTTTTCCCCACGATTCCGGCCCAAAACCGGGTACTCCCCAAATTTCAAAAGAAATTTTATGGAGACCTTTTGAAAACTCAACTTAGGGAAATGCCCCCGTTTTTTTGGCGAAATCGAAAAAATTATTTTTTTTAAAATCGGAATTTTTCGATTTTTTTTTTGATTTTTTAAAAATTTCCTTTGACATATAACCCCCACATGCTTTATCAGATTTTAATGATTTTTTTACAGAACCATAATTTTTTGAATTTAGATATTTGGGGGGGGAAATTTAAGTGCAAAACGAAAATTATTTCTCAAAAGAAAAACGGGAAATTTTACGTTTTTTTTTTTTTTTTAAAAAATTCTTTGAATTATAACCCCCTACAGCTTTTAAACCCATTGTAATAATTTTTTCAAAAAAAAAACCTTAATTTTATGAATTTTTATATTCTGTTTAAATTTTAGCGCAACAAATAATTTTTTTCTTAGAAAAACGCAATTTTACGATTTTTTTCCTTTTTCAAATAGATTAATTAAAAAAATTAAAATTAAAATTTATTTTTATTTAATTTAAATTAATTTTTAAAAAATCTTCAATTTAGTAACATTTTTTTACAGAACAAAAAAAAAATCCGCATAACACATGGCAGCTCAATGCACCAATACGCTCATCCAACAACGCGGGCGGGGTTAACGTTTTTCCCAGTTTATTAACTAGGGAAGGGGTTCCCCAAACGTTTTTTTGGCCGCGTTTTTGGAGGGGTGGAATTTTTTTTTAAACGAAAAAAGCGTAAAATTGCGATTTTTATGATAATTTATTTTTCGGGTTCCACTCAAATTTTTACCCAAAATATTAATTCATACAATTAATGGGACCTACTGTGAAAAATTTTTATAAAAATTATTTTTCGATTGGTTGCCAAAATTTTACCTTTTTTTTAAAAATTTATTAAAACTAAAGGTTCTGTGAAAAAAAACATTACAATCGGAAAAAAAGCATGTAGGGATTATCCCCCCAAAAACAAAAATTGGAAAAAAAAAAAAAAAAAAGCACCCAAAACTCTCCTTCAAATTTCTTTGCTGTGTATGTTTTTGAGATTAGAAATTTAGCCCCCAAGGGATTTTATTTCTTTCCCTTTTATTTTTAAAAATTTCTGGGCCCCCTTGAATTTTTGGGTTTATTAAAGAGAACCCGAAAAAGGGCAATGGCCAAGTAATTTTTTTTTTTTGATTTTGGGGTTTAAAAATTTTTTCTTTTTTAAACCACGAAAAGATTTGGGTTGGCGCTCGTTTAACAGGCGAAATGGTCTTTTCTTCTTTTTTAAAGCAAAAATTTTGGGAAAAAATGAAAAAGCTTGGTCAACTATTTTCACAGAATTCCAAAAACCAAAGACTTTTGAAAAGGGGAGCTTGGCTGTTTTTTTTCCCCCCTTTTTTTTATTTTGGGGGGGTATCACATCTTTTTTTTTGTTTGTTTTCAACGGTGAAATCGTAAAATAGTGAAAAGGAGGTACAGTGCCTTTAAAAAAGATGTTTTAAAAAACAAAAGCCCAGCATCTTTTTTTTTTGTTTACAATCTGTAGTTGGGGAAAAACCCAAAGTTTTTTTTAAATTTCCTGTGGGGTTTAAAGTTTGTCTTTGGGTTTTTTTTGGGGGAATGATTTTGTTTTACCGGGGGATAAAAACATTGGGCGCTTTTTTTTAATAGCAATTAAAATATTCAAAATTTTATTAAAAAAATCTAACGTTTTTTTTCCCAAAATTAAGGGTGGTAGGGAACCCGTGGGGGTGAAATATCGCTTGCCTCCCCGGGGGATTTTTTTTTTTTTATATTAATATGCACCTCATTTCCAAATTTTTGCTGAAAAAAACTCTTCGTTGGCCCCGGTTTAAAAAAAGCCAAAAAATTCGATGTTTTTCTCATTTTCGTCAAAAAAGGGCCTTTCCCTTTTTAAAAAAAACTGATCAATTTGGGCATTCCTTAAAACTTGCAATTTTTAAAAACGTTTTTTTAAATATCGGAGAAGAAAAAACCTTGCATTTTGCGCCACCTTGTTAAAAATTAAAACACGCTCTTGGTTTGTATTTTGTTTCCCCCCCCCTAGTCAGCCCAATAGGAAATTCCTTTTGCCCCAAATTGGGGAGGAGGGGGGGGGGATACAAAATTCACGTTTTTTAGTCCACGATTTTAACCCCAAAAATATTTTTCCCTTTTTTGGTTTAGGGGGCCCCTCCAGCAAAAAAATAGTTTTTCAAAAAGAAATCGGGAAAATTGAATTTTTTATTATATAAGGGGGGATGAAAAAGTGTGATGTGCTTTTGTTTTTTATTTTCCCAAAAAATAAAAATTCCCAAACCCGTGTTTTTTTATTGTGTTGTCCCAAAGGCCCCCGCAAATTAAAAGAAAAAAAAATTTCCTCTTTGGGGTTTCACTTCATGCGAAATCGTTTCTAAGAAGACTCCAAAGCACCGTTTCGTAATTTTGGGGTAGATAATGAATCCCCCTATTAAAAAGGGATTTTAAACCCCTGAAAGTTTTTGCCAAAAAAACAAGTCACCCCCGCCTTTTCGAAACTATTGTTTTTATTTTGGTTTTAAAATGAAAAATGACTAAATATGGGACGAAATTTCCCCAGTAAAAGGTGGCACGAAAAGTGGATTTTAAATCACTTTTGGGTCACGTCACAAAAGGGAGCTTTTTTAATCACGCCCCGGCCCAAGGGCCCCCAAGTTTAAAGTTCCCCACCCCCTTTCACCCGGGGGGGCACATTTCGTCAGTAAATTTCCCCTTTTATTAGCAAAGGCTCCACGGGATACTCCCGCAAAAATACGCTCACGCACGGGTCACGACTTGACCTCACGGCCCAAAAATTTTACATAATAATTGGAATAGGGAAACTTAAAAACCCCTTAAAAAAAAACCCCGTTCTTATAAAGGGGGGTACGAGACAAGGGGGTTTAAAAAAAAAAATACACAAAAATTACCGTTTTAGGGTTAAAAAACCCTTTTTTAGTTTTTTGACGTATTGACATAATAAAAAATAACTAAAAAAGCGTTTAACTTTTTCCCTTTCCCCGGTGTGTGCGGTTTAAACTGTGCTGGCCAGGAACGAGCAAAAATTTTTGCTTAAATCCGGTTTTTGGGTTCCCGGGAAAAGAAACACACACCTTTACGTGTGTGGGGGTTTTAAACCTGCGGCCGGAACAGAGCACAAATATTTTTGCTGTATCCGGGTTTTGGAAACCCCGGAAAAGAGCACACTTGCCCAAAGTGTGGGGTAGGGGAATCCGTGGGTGGCCGGGGAAAAAGGGGCACAAATGTGTGCTGGGTTTTCCGTTTGGTCCGGAACAGAGCACACCCCGCTAAGTTTTTGGTGCGGGAATCCGTGCTGGCCCGGAACAGAAACACAAATGTGTGCTGTAAACCTTTTGGGTTTCCCGGGAAAAGAGCAAAACACGCTAACGGGTTGCCCCGGGAATTTCCCTGCTGGCCAGGAAAAAAAAGAGCACAAAAGTTTCTGTAAAACCCTCCCGGAACCGGAACTTTAACAAAACACGCTAAACGTGTGTGCGGTTAATTCCTTTTTGGACAGGAAAAAGACACCCAAAAGTGTGCTGTAATCCGTTTGGATCCGGGAAAAGAGCACACACGCTAACGTGTGTTCGGTAATCCGTGTGGCCCCGGAAAAAAGGGGCACAAAAAATGTGCTTTTAAACCGTTTGGATCCCCGGGCCAGAGCCCCCACACGCTAACGTGGTGCGGAATCCGTTCTTGGGGCAGGAACAAACGCACAAACTACCACAAGGAAAAGCGCACAAAATGTGTGCTGTGTAACACTTGGTCCGGAACAGGGCACAACATGGCCCTTTGTTTCAAAACATTGTGCTGTCCCCCCTTTTTCAAAGGGAATAGGTCACACCAAAATTTAAAGTTGTCGGGGGTTCCGGGTTTTTGAAAAGGATCAAACACAAAAACCCCTTTATTTGGAAAAAGCGCCAAAGTTCGGCAATGTTTCCCCGGGCACGAAAAAAGTTGCTCTATTTCCCTTTTGCGCTATTCCGTTGTGCTCTATTCTGTGTACCCCGTGGCTATTCAGTATTAACCCTCACCCTGAAGTAAAACGTCAAAACCTATTTTACAAACCTCGTCCATCAGACAGGCATCGCCGTCCCATAGCCAGTATCGGTGTTGACCAGGCTTTCCCCCGGAATACCAGGAACAGAACTCTGGACAAAACATTTCCATCTTCCATTCTTAATCAACCCCTCGCAAAGAAGAGGCGATAGTAAGGCCCCGGGGCACCTATAGTAAGCTTCGGCTGAATGGTTCGCCTAGTTGTCCCCGGGTGTCCGAACTCACACTCTTCTTGGTGTTCTATCACCACAGGCACAGTAAGATCACACCCAACTATAAATCTAGATATTAGTTTTTCTTTTTCTTTACTGATACAAAAAAGAGTTCTCTCCACAAAGACAAATTTAAATTCTTCCAGTGAGTGTTCAAAGGAACACGGTATGGACCTCCAGCATAGGCCAAATTGGGCATAATGCACCACATCAAGTATCAAGTACTGGAAAAAAATAATAAACAAATACAAAAATTAAAAAAAACACCTAAGCTAATTTTTTTTTATTTTTGGGGGGGGAGTCAGTGAAATTGAAGTCTTCGCTTCACTCATCCAACTACTCTCACTAATTAGGCTCAATTGTTCCAAAAAGTGAAAAACAGTCATAAAACTAGGGAAACGCCAAAGTCGTTGATAGACGAGTTAAGAGTAGTTAAGTACCCGGGAACATCCCCTTTCCTCACTTATACCTAAGGCTGGATCTAGCCCAGTATGGGGAATGATACCGGGTGTTCAACACACGGCTCACTCACTCGTCTATCAACGACTTTGGCGTTTCCCTAGTCTACTTGGCTAAGGCGCCCTTATACCCGGAATGTGGGAGACCTGGGACAATCATGCAATAAACTTTCCCACCCCCTTGCACCGGATCGTCACAAGGTTCTGGTCCTGATTGGATGAGCGTAGCGAGCGGAGCGAAGCGAAGATTCCATTTCACTTCACTGGAGAAAAAAATCCGGAATGTTTTTTTTTTCTTCTTTTTTTGTATTTTTGTGTGTCTGTGAACACGATTCCGGCTAAACCAATACTCCAATTGCGATGAAATTTTATGGAGGTCTATGAAATCTCTGAACGAAGAACTGCACGGGGAGAAAAATCGATCGAAAAATTATTTCTCGTGAAAATAGCAATTTTACGATTTTTTTCGATTATTAAAAAAATTCTTCGACTTATAACATCTACATGCTTTATCCGATTGTAATGATTTTTTCACAGAACCTTAATTTTATGAATTAATATATTCGTGTGAAATTTGAGAGCAATCGAAAAATTATTTCTCATGATAGTTGCAATTTTACGATTTTTTTCAATTTTTAACATTTCTTCGACGAATAAAACCTACATGCTTAATCCGATTGTAATGATTTTTTCACAGAACTTTAATTTTATGAATTAATATATTCGTGTGAAATTTGAGCGTAATCGAAAAATTATCTATTAAAAAAATCGCAATTTTACGCTTTTTCGTTTAAAAAAAATTACGCTCATCCATCAACGCGGCGGGACTTAAGCGTTTTCCTAGTAACATACACTACGTTCCCACACCACCCACACTGACACCAGATCGTCACGAGCTACGATGAAGGTCGTCTTCGCTGTGTTTCCAGCCTTGCAGACTACCGTGCAATACTTCTTGCATTATTTTGTTTTGAGAATTGATAGATAGTTGAATTAAATTTATTTATTTCCAAACGAGTTATAAAAACGTTTAGGCCTACGTATTTATACAGGAGGACACGACATTTAATTACAAGGTAGTCTTAATTTCAAATTTTGTCATATTTCCATTCCAATTAGAACTAACCTACTTTAGCAAAAAACATAGCTGATAGTTTCACCTGATAATTATCTTGTATAAAAGCTAGTGCACATTCCACAAGTGTAAAACTAAACTTAACTAAACTAAACACAAGTAGTTTGTTGTTCTTGCAGACTTGTAGAGCGTGCAAACTTTAGCCACAATGTATGCCGAGTGCAGCAATTGAATGCCACACTGGAAATACATTATGCCCAGGAAACACTGCGAGGAAGTAAATGCACAAGTTTCCCGACCCGATCAAGAAACGATTAGTTTTTTCCAACTTTAATTATAAAAACTTAAAAATGGAATAATCTAGGCGAATCTTTAAAGGGCCCCGGTCTGGATTGACGTGAAAACGTGACACGACCGGCCAATCACGTTCCCAAGGTCCTGTAACGAGAATGGAAAATCCAAACATTAGAAAAATAAAATATACATTCAGGTGAACTATAAAATGACTCACTTGAGGTGAATAAACGCATATCATAATATATCGATAAATTCATCAAATTCAAATTCAAACTAGATAGATGACAGAGATAGGCCTATGCATAGATACTAGCTTGAAAGCTGTCACTTGCTTTTCTTTGTCCGAAGTAATCTGATCACCGCCGTCTGGATACATACATCCAGACGGCAGTGAATCTGATGTTTGTCCGAAATTTTATTGTTGTAATGCAACAATCGATAGTCAAAAATAGAATCGGGTCCTATGCTATTTACGAAAATAAAATAAAATAAATAAATACATTCTTGTTAAGAGTCTACCCACTCAGCATAAAACAATTATTTAACAATTAGAGAATGGTAAAAAAATACTTACATATTTGGGCTAGCAACAAAAACTGAGTCAACAGTTCTTTGACTATGGTTCAGCGCTGTAACAATTCTGTCACTATGTTCAGGCACATCTTTTGCTCACAGGTTGTGCTCCTAGCAGTGGCTTAAGTAGGAAGCTTCGCAAACACGTTTTTTAATCGCGTTCATGGATGAGCTTTTTTGTAAGTTATCAAATTGCGTGGGATATCATGAATTTTGCAAATGCTTTTTGAACGCATTGTAGGTGATTGTTGTCAAGTATCTATTGTGACATGTTAATTGTTATTGTACCTAAAAAAACTCATATTAAAACCTTTATTTACATGGATTCAAGCTAACTTTTTCAACTTTTTTTTTACAAAGAACTACATCACCATAACCTTCATGTCCATGTAAAATATGAACGTTTTAGCCCCACCCATTTAGTCAAAATCGGACCAAATGTCACGAAAAAATCGCACTAAAAATCGTAAAAAAAATCATAAAAGTACGATATTCATGATAAATATTTCTTCGAATGTACAAAAAAACGTGGCAGCTCTAAGTTCAGAGATTTCGAAGGTCCCCTCCAATTTTCATCAAGATCGCATATGCCGTTTGCCCGATAGAGAGCAAACAAACAGACAAGAACACAAACTAAAAAACAAAAAAACACAAGAGTTAATTTTTTGGGGGGTCAGAGAAATTGAAGTCTTGGCTTTGCTAATCCAATAACCCCACTGCTTGGCCTAGAGCTCATTATTGTGGGGAAAGGACGTCGATTTCTGTCTTTTTTGCCCGTATGCGAATGAAGTAGGATAAAAGACTTCGATCATCTGGCTTGTTGCCCGTGTGCGAGGGTAAGAAAAAATGACGTCGATTTCGGGATTGTTGCCCGTGTCCGTTGGTAAGAAAAAAGGACGTCGATTTCTGGCATGTTTGCCCGTGTGCGTGGGTTAGGAAAAAGGAACTCTTTGATAGTCGCCCTGGCAGACCTAAAATTCTGGAAGAATGTGGCAATTAGTGATACAAGCAACAGATTTGGCACAGTTGTTCCAGAGACCAATTTAAGCGATCTGACCCGTGGACCCAGACCGATTTCACCGGAAGACTCTTTGTGGCGGCCATTTTCCAAAATGGCCGCTTAATTTAAGGAACTCGTTCCTTTCAACACACTGAGACAAATGATAAGTCGTTTTCGACTAATTTGGGGTCGCACAATACGAATATCACGCTAAAAATCTGCTTTGGTTGTTTTTACGTTGCTTTAAACTAATTATTCGATTATTCCTCAGACACAGCGCCCGCGCTCCGCTAATAACGACTACGGACGTCAAGATGATTTTTTGCCGATCTGCCGAACTATTTTGTCTTCATTTGATATCGGATAACTCGGTACAAAATATTGTTCTTTTAAGTGATCGATTTGACAGTGTAAACGAGATTGTTTAAGCTTTTTTTTCTGCGCGCGCGCGAAACATTCGCGCTTTGCCCTCAAGCCCTCAAACAAACACTGTCGTCACGAAATCCGCCATAATGATCCACAATTATTAACCTGCCTTGTATATTTCCCGCTTACTTATGTAGAGTGTGTGCAAGGTTGATATAAAACGCCGGCAATTACAGGTCCTTTGAAAGTTAAAAGTCGCGATCACTAGTGATGAAGCAAATAAAAAAATCATTTCCCGCCATTATAGCCTATTGCGCACAAAAATTACTCATAACTATTTGAAGCTGACTGTTGTGGGGTTGTGGTTTTTCAGGGAACTCTATTAGCAAAAGTACGAGTGAAGTAAAGCCAAAGAAGAAAGCCAAAGTGTCGTGTGAGTCTGTGTGAGCTTTGTTTTATGGAAGATTTGATTGTGAAGTCGTCGAGGGAAATGGAGGAATCGGTTGTTCGTTCAGCATTTTATAGTGTGGAGTTCTGATTAAGTTGATGATGTCAATAAAAAATTACACACCATATATTTGTATTCTTATAGATGTTAGGCATGCGTCAGTTAGACGCCTATAAAATAGAAGCAGGTGTAATTGAAAAACAATCATGGAAATACGTAAATTTAATAACACAGAATATAATACAATATTAGTTTGTGGTTGGTGTGTAAGGTTTCCTAATTAATACGTCCGTTCTTTAAGATGTCGACAGCGAAACGACTTAAGTTTGCGACACCAGCTCTGCTTGATTCCCTACCTACAAGCATTAATTGGGATAAATTTTGCATGTGCCTGTCAGGAAACGACGATCTGAGATGCCCAGCTTTGAATCCCATTGCCGCTTTGCTAAATGCAGGGTACATTTCTTTGGCTACCAATCTAGAAAAGCTTAAAACTTATCCTGACACTTTTATAACTACTGATATTCTTAGAACAGTTAGGTTTAATTAGTATAAACAATAATTGGACTCATCATGTTCTTTTATTAAATTAATATATTAAATTAAAGGTAAAGCAATATTTCGGGTACTTTCAGTACCCTTCAAAAGGCAACAAACCAAACAAAACATAAAACTCCTCAAAACTAGCGGAGCACGTCTATGAATATCACCATTATGTGAACTGGCATGACGCTTCAATCATTCTACACGAAGCAAATTCGCATAGACGGAGGCTGAAGGAGGCTGCCTTGATGTCTGTGTCTGCTGATGTTATCAGTGCTCCCAGCATTGATTTCCCGGCGATTTGGAAAGAGTTTGTCCCCAAGCCATAGAACTATTGTGGGCATGATTGTGGTATAATTTTTATTTTTTATTTGAATATGTAATTTTTATTGAGATCAAGATGGCCGTGTTTGTTAGATGTGTCGACCTTGGCTGGGAGACGGAGTTTTATGTTTTTGTTTGGTTTGTTGCCTTTTGAAGGGTACTGAAAGTACCCGAAATATTGCTTTACCTTTAATTTAATATATTAATTTAATAAAAGAACATGATGAGTCCAATTATTGTTTATACTAATTATCCTGACAACTTCTTACCATCAAGCACGAAAGTAGAATTGTTGGACGAAGGTGATGGAATCTTAAAAACATTTATCAACAGAGAGGCAACGTGGCACAGGGGTTGTGCCAAAAAATGTCTCAAAAATTTGAGTCATTAATTAAAATTCTGCAAATTCAAGAGACTCCTGATCCAGATCCTTCAGACTCGGAAACAGGCAATGATTTTATGTATGCCACTCGATCTACCGTGCACATGATCGATTTCAAACAGGACTTGTGTTTCATCTGCAACCAACCAGTCTCGAGGAAAATGCCTCTGCGGTTGTGTGCAACTGACAATGTTGATGACAAATTCAAGGAGTGTGCATATATCCTTAAGAACTAGAAGCTTACTGGTATAGTCATGGGAGGAGACTTGTCAGCAAAAGAGGTCAAATATCACCCTACATGCCTATCTCGAATATATACAATATGCACAACAACAGAAGGCAAGTGCAGCTTTACCCAAATTTATTACCCAATCATTACAAATAATTTTTCAAGAAAGTACAAGGGTGAAAGGGTGCACCTTTTATTTCATGCTTTATTCTTCTTAGGTCGGGAGTACGTTCTTATGCACAAAAGCGCTAATGTCCTTAACAATGTGGCCGGGGAAGAACAGGATGATGACGCTCTGACTTTTTCAACATAATATGGAAGCACGAGGAGCAAGAAGGTCATTGATTGCACAAAAATGGGTGTTAGTGTCTCACACAATAGAGTGATGGAGGTGACCTCACAGTTGTGTCCTATGGTTGTTTTGGAGAGCAGAGGGAAAAAAAGGTCTTATGTCCTTCAAACCTCAAATCTAGGGTCTTTACCGTATCTGAGGTCTGCACTGGATTATATTGATCACAATTCACAACCCATGCAGCACGACATCCGAGGGATCGTTCCATGGCACAGGGATTTCAATGTTTCAGCTGTCAATGAATGGGAATGAGAGTGAACAAAGGTCCTTCGTTACTTCCTTTGAGGATGTGGCAAAGAAGGGGCAGCACGGTCTGCCAATTCTGCCGGAAGAGTATGTAATGGTTCCCGAGTACACCCTGCAAATCAAAAAGCACGATCCTCGGCGTGTTCAATTGCCATTGCTGATCGAATGCTGTCCTCAGATATTGTAATACTGACCTTAAAATACTTCGTATTAATAAAATCGAAACGTTATTTTTCATACTATCAGTGTATATTATATTGCAGGTCAGCTAATTAAGGAGTGGCGCAAAGAGAGTTAATAGCTCAAGCACGTAGGCTACATGAACTGATCGCACAAGCCGGACATGTACATGTGGACATGTGATGCATCTTGGGGTGCATTCCATGCCACTTAGGGCGGGCTACACAGCACATTATCCTGCTCACACCCCCAGTTTCTTGGGGTTGGATCATCCGAGATGAAAATTGGTCGCCTGGACCGTATTCCCCGAAATTTGGAAAGCATGTAGAGCATTGGACACATGCGGCTGCAAGTCTCTGTGTGAGACAATGCGGTGTTCCTGCAAACAAAGAGGTCTCCCTTGCACTCTGGGCTGCAGCAGCTGTAGTGGAGGTTGCAGCAATACTAGTCGAGGAAATTCTTATTAATGAAAAATATGGTCTTCAGGTGCATCAGTTCCAGGTACGGCGATTCTGCGGCGAACGATCTGGATGAAGACGACTTGACAATATGTACTAAAAGTAGGCAGATAGCGGTTCGGATGTTCAATTTATATATAATAAAACATATAAAAGGGTTATTTTAATATAATAACCCCCTGTTATTATATTTAATCATTCATGTCAATTCCCTTGCTCTCGTCATTGCTTGTGTGGGTTTCAAATTGTAATCTTAGCTTAAGTTACCATTATTTATTTTGTTTTACCACAATGGAATCAGATCAGTGTTCATTTTCCTCTGTTCTCCTAGTGATTGTAACATCTCTGGTACCAAAGTTTCCGACAAATAAAAAAAAACTGTTCGAGGGTTTTGATATTATTGTAATATTTACAATGTTGCCGAATTCTAACGTTTGTGTTACAAAAACTCGTTAGAATCAGCCCCGAGCATGTTTTACACGTGATATTCGTGTTGTGCGACCCCAAATTAGTCGAAAACGACTCATCATTTGTCTCTGTGTGTTGAAAAGAACGTGTTCCTTAAATTTAGCGGCCATTTTGGTAAATGGCCGCCATATTGAGTCCTCCGGGAAAATCGTTCCGGGTCCACGGGTCAAATCGCTTAAATTGGTCTTTGGAACAACTGTGCCAAATCTGTTGCTTGTATCACGATTTGCCACATCTTTTTGTCTGCCAGTGCCACTATTGACTATCCCGATCTTTGATCTGGCTTCTTTGCCCGTGTGCGTGGGGTAGGAAAATGGAAGTCTTAGACTAACCCCACAGCTTGGCTTATAGCTCATTACTGTGGGGAAAAGACGCCGATTTCTGGCTTCTTTGCCCGTGTGCGTGGGGTAGGAAAATGGAAGTCTTAGACTAACCCCAC